>QNGE01002389.1:81548-116317 GCA_008508345.1 Paragonimus westermani
TGGTTCGGAAACGTGGCCTGTTCGCAAGCAAGATATCAACAGGCTTGCTGTGTTCGACCATCGTTGTCTCCGCCACTTGGCCCACATTAAGTGGGCTGATCGCGTGAGCAATGTGGCAGTTCGCCGGCGCGTATTCCGGAACGCTGGGGATGCGCGATCAATTGGTCAACTAATTACGTTGCACAGCTTGCGATGGTTGGGTCACGTTCTCCGTATTCCATCTGAGCGTTTACCGTACCGGGCATTATGTAATGAGTCCACCAATAGTTGGGTAACACCGCTTGATGTCCGAGCGACAACATGGTCACGAGATATGAAGACCTTGACTGCTCGATTGAGCAAAGTGGGTTGGTATCGCCTGCCTGGCTGGGGTCCTCATAATCACTCAAACCGCTGGTTAGAGACGCTATCCGAGATGGCGATGTGTCGTAGTCAATGGCGTACCTGTATCCATACCATTTCTGGTTCTTCTGCTTAGCCTTCTTTAATATTTGTTGACCTTCTTAGTAACGTTTCCTTCACGGATATTCCACGTCACTGTTGAGGTGAGTGGCGACCCGAGCCACACCTTTGGTCAGGCTCATGGCTGTTATGTTGATGCTAATGATGATGACTCACTTTCTTACCTCTTTCCTTTGCATAATTGCTGGTGCCACCCGATGAGATCGGTTGAAGGCAGACATCAGTGGTCAAACGCCTAAAGACAGTTCACGTCTCCTAACCTGAACGGTCAAGTTTCGCGGCTGTAAAGTGGTAGATCCGTCACTGTCGTCTTATATGCAGGACCCTTTAACTCCACAGGGATACCTCTGTCGCCAAAAGTGTCCTATGTTGGCGAACACCGCCATTTCTGTAAATCATCACAATTATGCGTAAACGACTGTTGTTCTCGCCTAGAATCACAGTCTGTTGAGTTGTTAACATGTTAACTTTAACAGGTAGTTGTCAGCGTTCAACCCCGCGCCTCCCACGTGATATCATCTCATGCTGGCTAGGTAGCCTGGCTAGTTGGCAGTCCCCTGGGTAAAGCGTACGTGAGCTGATGTTGATCTTTCTCTGTGTTTTAGTCGATTATCCGTGTACCATGGTGTTTTGTTCATCGATGACTAGTTTACCACCAAAATTGGCACGTGCACTACGTAAGTTCAGTTCACTTTAGCGACAACGCAGCTCGACCGATTATTTGTTCGCACTCGCGTGGGTTTGGAGTGTCACACTCAAGCTGGTTTGGCTAATGTGCTTGCTACGCCTGGTTACACTTACTTGGATATATACGCTCTTTTATGCAACTTTCGCCGGTCAATCCTGCTCATTACAAATTGCGCTGCCAGACCTGTAGTGCAGTGAATGTTAATTTCGACTGGGATCTCCAGGGTCACGTAAACCATGTCACGCTATTTTTCATCCTTGTGCTTTGCACGCATGAAGCTGTTATGCATTTCTAGTCTGCTTGCATTAGTTACATGAGACTGACGGTGTCAGTTACTAGCCACCAATCGTCATACGAAAAAACTTGTTTGAAACCTCTTGCGCCCGTATCTGTACGACAGGTTTTTCTCGTCTTCCGATTAACTCTCTATGAATGTTGATTTTCCTGCCCGGCAAAAAGTTTTTTCCCGTGGGTAACTGAATGTAAGCTCCTTGTTTGTCTAAATCAAAGAAGTAGCTCGAGAAGTGTTTATTTAGTAATCTTTGTTTAGGTTCACGACGTTTCAGTTGTCATCATCAAAACGTTTATTAATTTTGACACTATCTTTCCAACTTTTCCATTTGTTGCCCACCCTTTTTCAGCATACTCAGACAACTACTCACCACGCGACTAATGATCAAAGATTCTATGAAACTGTACAAATGTGATAAGGTAGTTAATCTCTGCGCTATCGCATTTTTTTTGCTCTTCAGCCGGACATTAATTTGGCTTTCTGTATCGGTTCCTCTTGAAATCTCCTTCAAACTACAGGCAAACACCTGGCGACTCGGGATACCACGTATGCTTAACGAGGACTGGGTGTAATCACCAGATACTGTCTAAAGCCATTGTTCGTCACAGGTGATGAGGACCTTTCTGAAAAAGCTTTTTGTGCACTTAATAGTGCATCAGTTCAAAACAGTAACAGTCGTGTGGGTGCACACATGTTGTCGAGCACCGTACGCTGCATGTTGGACGATGTTGTCACTGGCTGAAATCAGCACATAACTCACGCCCTCATATTTCGTGACCTTCAGCTGTGTCCACTGTGGTAAACAGTCCACTAACGGGAAGCGTCGGTGATCTAACCGTCATACAGTAGACGTCGCTATTGTCGGTTGGTCGGCATATTAGCTGTTTTCAAGAATCCTTACTGACGAATGGATTAGACACAAAATAGTCGTCTACAAGACTGATTTACAAGCACAAGTCCTAGAAAAGTCATTCTGTAACATGCCCGCTCACGTGTCCGTGATATTCTCCTCAGTGATATGCGGCTGTCCAGATAAACTAACTGGTCGACAAAGGTTAACTATGGAATTTCTCACCTTAATTCCGTTCTGTTAAATGTTGCAGTATTATAGCGCTCGCAATGGATAAAATTGACTTTGGACATAACACTTCGACGTAATGGTGTTCTGTAACTTTACGCATTTTTTTCATGTCTGCTCAGCCCTATTCGAATACGCTTCAGATCTATAATTCCTTCAGCCCCTATTTAGAATCTAATTTTAAGCTGCTCTGTTCTAAACTGCAATTTTCAGCGCATTCTAAATGTTTCGACTGTTTAGCTGATAATATCCTTCTTGCTATCTCTCTTGCTTTCGATTCTGAACGTCTCTTAGTCTTTAACACGGTTGTTAGACGCCCGCCAACTGGGGATCAAACTGATGGCAAATGTTATTTACGGCTATACAGCAGCTAGCTTTTCCGGTCGGATGCCGTGTGTGGAGGTGAGCCGTTCGTAAACAGTGTTCACTCATTTGTGGTACGCGACAGACGGTTGTTATTAGTGTTACATTTCTTTTCCGCGGAAACCTATTTGAAAACTTTTTATCACAACGATTCGCTCCTCCACGTGAATTTGTGGTGTATATTTTACACTTCGCCAGTTTTGGGTTGCTGAATTCAATGTCGCAATTGTTTTTGTTACTAGGATATTTCTTGACTGACTAGACTGTAAAATCTTTGTATAGTTCATTGTTTTCTTTTCGTTGGTTGATATACACAGACTGACTTTCACCGCCATCACGCAACACTTTACGGTCACTTTAGAAGCGTTGTTTTTCTTCCCTACTACTTCTTGATAAGTACGAGTTATCTTTCCAACCGTCCATTAATAAAAAAAAGTCGGACATGTTGTTTTTGGCATTTAACCTCATTTCCTTTCTTCGCACCTACACACAGCTCGGGGACAGTATTGTCCACAAAGCTCGTGAAACATTAGAACGAGCAATCCACTGGGTGGACTCAGGAGACATCGCATTGCCTGCGTGTGTAACCGGTCGGACCAAGCCGCGTGTGGTATATGGGGATACGGACAGTTTGTTTATCCATCTGCCCGGTTGTGACCAATCTGAGGCGTTCGCTGTGGCGCAAACTATTGCGGACACAATCAGCGCGCGTAATCCTGCCCCGATAAAGCTCAAGTTGGAAAAGGTTTGTTGTATATGCACTGTCCTTTTCTAAAATGTCTTTGTTTTTTTAAGGAAGATTTGTGATCACTTCATTGTTTTCCTACGATGGGTACGAACATATGCACATACGCAGCTGGTGATGCACATGTTTGAATTATTCTGCAACAGCGGCCGATGACGAACTATTCTTGCATACCTACTTCATTATAAGTTGAATGTCTTACGGTTGTCACATTCTCACGGGCTTCTCAGTCAAAACCTTCCGATAAAACCACGAAAATCGAGTTTCGCACTTGTTAGGGTTCGTTGGTAGTACATATCCTTGCCACGACCGGGACCAGGACTCTGACCACACTTTCATGAGGCACCTATGTTGACCGCTGCGCCACTGATCTACTACTTACCAGTAATCAAATTATAGCTCAGTATGTATAATGACTTCTGTGGTTTCAGCTTGGAGAGAGCTCTTCGTTTGGAACTACTGTGTCTCCTATCGAGGCGACCGGGCATTAGCATTACTCACAATCAAATGTGACCGGATGTTTACGTATGATAATTCAGTCATGCCTAACGCGAGGCCAGTGGTAAGTACGGTTGCTTCGTGAAACTGTGGTCGGAGTTTTAGTCCCGGCCATCGCAACGGTATGCGCTGCTGACGTGCTCCAATAGGAACAGAACTCGAGTGTAGTGCTTTTTTTCGAAGGGGCCAACTGGAAAGTCAATTGGGCTGCAACAACTGTTCTGAGTGGTGCTCAATCCGTAACAACCAAGCCCCCTACCACTTACCAGGAAATGCCAAGAACTGGTTGTTCTGTGTATGATTTTTGGTGTCGGTTGCTAATGCTAAGAAGACATCTAATCGAGTGCGTGTCTCGGAGCTCTTCCAGTTACGAAATAAAGATAAACGGTGAATGGTGACCAATTCGAATATGTGGAACTCGTGTGAAGAATGATTGATATAAAATACGGTTCACTATTGCAGCGCACATGAAGAAGATGGGATGACTTGAATGGTGTAATGAAGTGTTTGAAGGGGAATAAGGCTTCTGAAGTGATCTTTCATATGGTTTGTGGTACCCGTGTCCAAACCGATCCATCACCTGAACACATGTGTGACCAAAGCTGATTTACATTGCACTATCCGTGGTTCTGTCTACACACAAACACTCGACATAAACATGAGTCAATACGTCCTTGAGATGTATGGCCGTACTTGCAACTTACTTTCATGTACGTGTCACTCGTTCACACCGTCCCTGGTACGTGTTTGTTTGTGATTCTGTGT
The DNA here is from genome assembly GCA_008508345.1 of Paragonimus westermani. Classification (NCBI taxonomy): domain Eukaryota; kingdom Metazoa; phylum Platyhelminthes; class Trematoda; order Plagiorchiida; family Troglotrematidae; genus Paragonimus; species Paragonimus westermani. The sequence goes on from QNGE01002389.1 coordinate 86,440, forward strand.
CTCTCAAACTTAATGTGTGCATGTGTTACCAAACGGATTTTCGTGGTATGTGTTATGTATTTTCTCGCACAAACCACATTCTTTTTCTCTGCACTGTCAGTTTGCACTGTTGATTCGGAACTTTGTTGCGGGTTGAAACATTTGACATTTTATATACGCCGACTTTAATACACTCCCTTGTTCATGTCTGTATTTGCCAGCCTTCACATGAGAGAAGCAATTCTTCAAATATGACTTGTAATTTGCATGTATAGTCTGTGTCCACGTACAAACCCAGTCGCTGGTGTGAAGACTAATCGTGTGCTGTTGTGGCTGTTGCCACCAAAACAGCTGCGATGTCCATCCAGAACAAGGGTTATTTCGACTATATAAGGAGGGGTAACCAGTATTAATTAATGAAGCCGTTAGGTTTCCGGATGTGGGCATGTTGCTATTTTTGGTTAACTTCTATTCATTGATGTCTTAATTATGGAGTTGCCAATACAATAGCCACCACCTATACACTTTACTCAATGGAGTAGTCAATGTAGTATTGACGAATGATGTCGTCGTTATCTGTATACCTTTTGACTTTTTCAGCTCTTAGTAGTATACGTGTTTGTTTTCCACATCGTGTCCCAATGATGTCCATTTGTCGGTTATATTTAGCGTCAACATTGCTTATCTGCACCCAGTTTTGTTCCATGGGTCAAAGACTTAGCCTATTCATGCGAATTTGTATATTGATTCTCTGTATTCGATCACCGTTGTTTTCGCCAGTTAAACTTTGTCGAATGGACTGACTCTGTGAACAACGCAGCAGCGCGTTTTTGGGAAATATGCAAGTTCGCGACCGATAACCGGGATAGTGAAAATGTAGTCTTCGCTAAGTTTGTCACGTACTTCGTATGCGGGCGGACCGTCTGCCACGCTGTGCATTGTTCAGTGTGACTGCTGATCGTTGAAAGAAGCCACAAGGCGGTCACGCGCAGACGTAGTCACGGGGTATGATCTTCCGACCGCTCCATTGGAGAAGGCTGTTCAGGTACTGTCTACCTGGTTGGGGAGTTTACGATCATCGCACCACTGGCTAGTAGCACCGTCTGACATGGCATTTTATCACAATGAATGGCGAGCTTGTATTCGCTAACTTATTACTTCTTCCTACTCACGAGAGCCACTTGTTTTCGTTTAGTCTCTTTCCCCTCCCATCCCTCGCCATGTATTCGTCCCTCTTTATTACTCTTCAATTTCGTGGACTATTATCGAGGCCAGCGGCACCCAGGGCTATTGTACTCACGATTACGGCTCAAAGCCGAACTTGTTACGACAGCGTTGATGTATGTCGTTTAGCGTCCTAGACGCTTCGCAGACGTGCGAATCCCACACAGCTCCGTTGCATAGGCCTTAACCATTTCGATGAGTGGCTGCATTTGCACAAATTTCTCTTTGACCCTCGTACGGCCTAGTCCGCTACATGTGTAACCGTAAGTGTCATTGAAGCGCTGTGAGTGCGTATTAGTTTGTTGCTGTGCTTTCTCCCATCTCCAGATCTACTATCCGTGTTTATTGGAAGCGAAAAAGCGCTATGTCGGCTACGCTTACGAAAGCCCCACACAAAATGTACCGACGTTTGATGCGAAAGGCATTGAAACAGTTCGTCGAGATGGGTGTCCGTTTGTTGGAAAGGTAAGCGCTAGCATGCTGCGTTGTTGGTATTTTTATAGCCGTCTATCTCTATTTCGTTTGAAGTCGCAACCAAATTCAGTTCAACAAACCTGGCGTCCAGTAAACCAGTCTGCGTTTGCGTGATGAATTTTGATGTGTTAACGGTTGATTCACGTATTCGAGCTAAGTTCCTCGGTCCGACTTCCGTCCATTGATATCATCGGCCACTGCGCTGCTCTGTTTATACTCCCTCAGCGTCCAAAAATCATCTGATCAGAGGGAGATTGCTTGGGTTGCTAGTTCTCTCGTGCATTCACTCGTCTGTCCGCCTCACTGAACTCACCAGGATCATGCGAATTGGCGATTTCAGACATAGCTGTTCAGCCCTGTCGATCAGTATTCGATTTGCCATTCTGGAATAGAATGATTGAAAGCACACGCGCAAAGGGTTGCTGAACGTCAATTTAAGGGAATTAAGGAAAACGTCAACCTAAAAGTTTTTGGTAAATTCTTAGCGGTTTCTTGTCGAAACGTTTTTCCGTGGCCTCTTTTCTTCGGATTTCGTTCCACTTTTTAAAACTAACATGTTACTCAGTTTGTCTTACGCTTCCACAATAACTTTCTTTCAGTGGCAGCGGTGGTTTCATGAAGGACGTATAAACTTTCGAATCGTGTCACTGTGTATTTGATGTTTTGCACTTGTCCTTGGTTTTTGAAACGGCTCAAGGTTTGTTTGCAACTCATTGAAAATAAGGTCCAACAGGTTTGAAGGGTTCATAAATGTCGGAGTAAATTCAGCGTGCAGACTTTGAATACAATATTGAGGCACCGTTGTCCTCGTTTACTGTCAAACGATACGTTTCTTTTCGTTCATCAGCCAACCGTTAGTTACGTAATGTAGTCTTGCCTCAAACGCGCATCTCCAGGCTTTAACCAGTGTATCTTTATCATCACATGTAACCATTCGGTTGTCACACGTCTGCTGCTTATTGTTTGATTTCCCGAGCAGAAACAGTGTCATTCGAGTTAACTGATTCGTGGAGCTATTCATGGTCTAGTAGTCATTCAAGTGTGCTGTCTCAGGCTGTTCAAACTCATTTCATTTGACGTAATAATAATTTGACATAATAAGCAGTTGGAATACAGTCTTAGCTGAAGACATGGCTTGATTCTCTTTCTCAAGCAACACTGCTACATTGTCTGAGACAGGTTGTGAATGTTTTGGGATTTGTTGACAAATTGATAGAGGTGCGGAGTGATAAAAACCCCAGGACCATAGTGAAGATGGGTCAACAGTGACATTTTCATTCGTCTACTCCGTTGGATTCAGTGAACAGAGTGACCTAGTTGTACTCCACAACGGTTGCTGATGTATTGAATTGCTATTCGGTTCTAATGACGTCGCCGTTTGTGAGCCGGAATATTTTCAACAAGCTCAGACCGCAGAACCACCATGCACATGTGTCAGCTCTGCCTCCCAGGACACATCACGTCTTTCCCCATGTGAAATGTCACTTTCATTTGACTTTCAGATCGATGGAAAAAATATTGTGGTATATCATACACACTGATCAGCACAGCATGGTTAACTGTCTAGACTGTACCTTATTGTAGCGAGAAGGCGTCCAATAAAGCACAATCTATTGTCCAAATCGCCAGTCACATGCAACGCGCGCTCTCTCGTTTATGAGTCATAATTCCAACCCGCAACACCCCCCGGTTTCCGTTCACACGTCGTGTGCACTTCTAACCGGTTTACGTGTGTGACCGGTGCCTTCTATCGGGGGGTTTTCCGCTTGCCATTTCTCGTCTGTTTGTCCGATTTCGTTGCGCGATGACTCCCCCGGCTGCTCGTGCTGTACGCCATCCACCCAATGTTGGCCTTAACCGTATTCCAACATCGTGTCGAGATGTTCCTGTAAATGTTGGAAAAACCACGCCTCCGATCTGGCCGTCTGTCGTATTTCGCCTGCCCTGCCTCGCCCGTTGGTCCGATCCAGTTGAGCGATGACTCATCCGGTCGCGCACGTTGTCCTTGATTCGATCGCGGCAGGCTTTTGAACGTACCTCCCCTCGCGTTGAAGTATTCGGTCGAGCGCTCGAACACTCACACCTCCGACCTGACAATCCACCACATTATGACTAACGAGTTTTGCTCATTGGTTTACAAAACTACGCAGATGGCCAGTACGTCAAGGTCTTCGTAACATATGGGTACACCGGATTGTGTCTGGGGTCATTCGTCCACTCTGCTGTGGTGGAGATCGGTAAGATTGAATACCACAAGGGGCTGGCTTTGCACTTTCCACATTAAGGAGCGTACACACTACTTTCTTTGTCTCGACGTTAGTTTAGGGCTTTTCAGCGGACATTGGTCTATTGGATGGTCTAGGGTACGTAAATGGTATGACGCTGTACTTTTCCAAACCTTTTTTACAGCCTCTTACTTTTCAGCGTGTTACTTCACCACGTTTCCTTAGCCTGTTGTTCGTCCGTGTACGTTTTGGAAAATGAAGTCGAACTGAAGGATTACTTTACTGTTTTGGTAAACTGTTCAGCTAGTCAGTCCAGTTGGTTGTGTTCACTGCTCCTTCATGATGTTCTGAACGAAGCCAGTCGCGATACATTCCATTTTCCGCGTACTTTGTTTAGCAGGCGGAAGCATGTACTGCCTGAGAAGTTCCTTCAAGTATTATTACTAGGTGCAGTTGATTAGGTTTGCTCACGAAATATTTCGAGATGTCAATTTGTGCTTGTGCAGTTTCTCCCGATGATAAACTGGTGGTATTTTCCGTTCGATTTTTTATGACACGCTCATCTGTCAGATTCGAGTTTACTGTTCACTGTTGTGACCGAGTTTCTTCTTTCTGTATACGCAGGTTTTGGAAGAAACACTTCGAGTGTTGTTTGATCAGTTTCCTCTGCCAGCTGCCACTTTTACGGCTCGTCAGAGCGCTGGTGAACAGGCAGTTGATGGTCTTCATAAACCCTCAGGTAATTTCCCAATTTTCTTCCCAGCACTCATCGTGTTTCTCATAAGCTTCTCCTTCGTTTTTGTGTTATTTTATGCTTTGATCTAACCTCCTATTTAAGCTGATACTTCATTAATGCAAAACTGAATAAAACCATACTCCATTGTGCAAAACTGCCGTCCATTGACTCTGTGACTCGCAAAAGAACGACCCCCAGAAAGTGGACACACTGAAGAGGGAACCAAGAATCTACATTTACGAACGATATATTAACCGTGCATTAAATGTAGATAATCCGACTCAAATAATCAACAATTGTGCAACGATGCAAGTGACTATAGGGTGTAAGTGGCAACCAACATATCACTAGGAGAACGAAGTTTGAGTTCACCACATAGGGCCTACCAAAGACAAAATCCACAGCCTAACCGTGCACATAAATGTAACCAACTCAAGCAATTCAAGGTTTAGCCAACAACCAGTGGTGACCAACAAAATAATGCATCAAAATATTAATAGGAAGGTGGATCAGACATGTGTGGTCTGGTGTTATACAAGAGGAACAGATCAACTAAGCCCACCATCATATCCAATTGAAAACCATAAAATCAGGGGATAACGCATGGGGGAAGCTAACAGTATATGACGTGAAAGCGACCGCGGTCAGAGAGTAATGGTGCTTGTCCGATCAACTTAAGCACCAGTGCATCGGAGGACTTCCTACTGCAAATGGAATAGCCGACACAGCTCTGTTTGTACAAATCGTACATCACTCCAGTCACTCTTCTCTTCAATGTAAGCGTTTGCCTGGTCGAATTGGATTCGGACTATTTATTTCGAGTTTTACTCGTTGACTAGTTCTCATCAGTGTTAGATAGGCTTAGGCTCAGGTGAAATCTGCAATTTGCCTCTTGGGTTTCCTAAGCGAATATGTTAGTCATTGGCCTCGCGAAATTCGACCACCCGTGCTCAGGAGTTGTGCTCAGGTTGTTCAGTGGTCTGAGAGGAATCGCACGAATTTTCCCCTTAGCCCCAATGCATGAACCGATGATTATGACTACCCATTCAAATCGACATGACGTTCTCCATTTGATCTGCCTGGTATCACTTCCATTACTGATTAGTAGTCTGTAATTTTGCTGACTGCCACTGATGGTCTATAAGTACCTTCTCATTCTGGTTGTCTTTTCAGCCAGTCGTTTTGAAAAAGAAGTACTGGGCTTGAGTTTCGTTTTTCTTTCAGCCCATCTGTAACATATCTTCGCTCATGCCGGGATTTTATGTTTTTTTCACATTTTTGAAGCTTGGTCTGCTTGTCACTGATCTACTATTCTTACACTGGGTGTCTCTGAAAGATTGTTTTTAAACCTCTGTACTCAGTGTCCAAGCTGCTCTATCGTTTCGAAGGAGACGTCGTAGTTGTTCTTCAATTTCAATCGATTACTCAGAATTATTCGTTCGAGCTGAACTATTCTACTTTACTGAGCTTACTAAACACTTCTGTTACATACTGCCCACTGGTCAGTTATTTGGATCGTTTGTTAATGTCTGACAAAATCATGTAGTCGACTGTACTCAGTTTGCCGTTAACAGGATTTTCAATAACCTAAGAGACTCGTGGGCTACGGTCCGAAGTTCTAAACTGACGCATCGTTTGGTTTAGGTGCTACATGGTTACTTCTCTGCGTTCCATCTGGGATTCACCTTTCGCATCTTTTCTCACATGGAATGCTTATGAAATGCCACTTCCAGTTTATTCGCTTAACTCAACCGACTGAAGTCGCTTTACTCGTTTCACTTCATGTTCAGACTTCTCAAACGTTGAATGTCAGCTCAAATTGGCCCAGACTCGTGTGCAAGAAACAGTGCACCGGTTTGGTCATCGTCTGATGCGTGGTAGGATCCGATTTGCTGATTGTCTTTTGTCGCGGCCTTATTGGGGTCAGACTGCTTATCGCCCGGGTGCGTTTGCTCCGGCTCTTCAAGTTACCAGGTTGGTACTCTTTAACGCTTGGTCACCTGCATTGGTTTTGGTTTAGTGTGGTAGCTTTTTGTGAAGTCTGTGTTGATATGTGTTTCGGGGGTAGTTTTGGCTTATTCGATTACCCCGTTTTCTGAATAGCATGACCAGGAATCACTCAGTTCATACGACTCTCTGGCGCTCGAAGAATTCCTTGTCTGCTCGCTCCGTTTGGTGAAAGATGTAAGTTTAGTGTCAATCTTGATGTGCCTCCTGATCAAATCATGTACCCGCGCGGTTCATGTCGTACACTCCTGGCGGAATTTTCGGTAGTATGTGCGTTCACACGAAGTACTCATTTGGAGAATAAGTTTGCTCTTTCGAGTTTTATGGTGATACAACGTATTTTCCGACAACCGCATGTTTGTTGTAACACTCTCCCTCTTGGTGCTTATCGGTTAACCATCTTCCCTGCTACCGTGCTAGCAACTACATTTCTTAGGGAAACCTGGGCAATTCGTGGAGACGGCATACATGGGATGTCTGTACTCGATCGTCGATGTTTGGGTGCATTTGCAACGTGTGCTGAAGACATCATCGTCATTTTCTCTGGGCAGATAGACCCTACCTTCTAATAAACCAAGCAATCTTGTTTTGTAGGCTTCTTTAAACCCAGCACGTTTTACGCACTTTGTGTAGCCTGCTGTGTTTGCGTGTTTTGGATTACATGGTATATGGTGAACTATAGATGTCGGTGTCCAGACCTGAAAGCCTTGATAAGGAAATTTGCGGAAGTGGGTCGTTCTCAACTGATTGATGAGGGTTCAATAGAGACGAAATGTCTTCAATTAACAACGTTAGATAGTGGTGAAAATCCTAGCTAGCCACTAGCATGCTGTGTGTCTGCGTTCGTCGATTTGTCTTTTTACACCCATTAATTGTCGTAATTACTGAGTTGTTGGTTTTTTTTAACTTCATGTTAATAATCAAACGTTTGATCGCAGCCTTCACATCCAGATAGAATTTCCAGCTAACCTCTTTCGAAAAGAAGCACTAGACTCGAGTTTCGCTCTCATTGGAGCTCGTCGGTAGTGCATATCCTTGCCACTACCGGGATTGGAACTCCGGTCATTCCAATCATGAGGCAACCGTGTTGACCACTGCGCCATTCACCTCACATTAGGCACGACCGAATTATCAAATTGGAACGCTCAGCCACTCTCGCTTGTGAGAAATGATCAGGTTGCCTGATCATCTCGAGAGGAGACACAGCAACTGTCCTTTTAACTCCAATCGATAACCCCGCGGTTAGGACTTCCGAGACATGACGAAATCACTGATCTCATTAAACCTGCAAGGCGATATTTTAGATTACTGATGAGTAGTCGGGGATTTGGTTTATTTTCAAGTTGAACATCACTCACCCTTAATCGCAGTCTTCGCATTCAAATAGACTTTCCAGCCAGCCTGTTTCGAAAGGAAGTACTAGACTCGAGTTTCGCTCCGATTAGAGCTCGTCCGCCGTGCGTATACTTGCCACGGCCGGGATTTGAACACCGGCCACGCTTTTATGAGGCAACCGTTCTGACCACTGTTTTGCTGACTTCACATTAGGCGCGACGGAATTATCACTGGAATTGTTTTAATCCCTACAACCTTCATCTCATGCCAACTTTCTTATTTATATTGCTTGATTCATTAAGACCGACTCTTAGTAACTAGTTTGTTGGATCCTTGATTTGTTATTTCTGAACTCCCTTCCGTTGGATACAGTTTGTATACACAAATAAGCGTAACGCCGGTTGGTTATAAAACGTGATTTCAAAGCAATTTTCGCGGCACTCGTACGTTCTGAGTTGCAAACTCCGCACCCATCGTGCTTGGGTATGATAAAGACAAGACAGGTCGTTTTAAAATCTCACACATTCATACCAGTTGACCATGACCTGCTTATTTTGCCAAACTGAAACCAACCTCATTCGCCTTTTTTGTCATGTTTTTTGTCCGTTGTTTCAGACGTTTGCTTTCTCTGGATCCACGAGCTGAGCCAGCAGTGGGTGAACGTGTGGTCTACTTCGTAGCCCCGGGTCGCACAGATCAGACACTCATCTCTTGTATCCGCGCTGTGGCCGAACTCTGTCCACTCATCAAGTCTGGTACTACGGACTCGGCTGTAGGTCGACGTGTGTTGGCTCCTCGATTGAATTTGAGTTACTACTTGGACAAACAGCTGATCCCACCGTTAGAACGTTTTGCTCAGTTGCTCGGTTGGAATGTACAGCAGTGGTAAGACCTGCTGTCTGGAAATTGAGTGACGCAGTATATCCGCTTTGAAGGATACATTTGCCGGCAGGTTTCTTTATCAGGCATTAAATGTGCTACCCAATCCACGTGGTTATGTAATGTCCCTAGGCATTTCAGCGACGACTGACTCGTATCACAATTCTTTACAATATTATCTTGAAGACTAACAATGTCCACGTATAACCCCATATGTCATATTGGGTTATGGGGTGATGCCAAAGTTGTAGATCACGCTACATTCATAACGGTGTCTACTCTTCAAGTTAGGCCTATCAGTTTGAACTGTGTATGTCTGAAGTGGTGTACTCCATGTAGGCTTCCCGAACCAACTCTATCCGTTTTGTACGGTCTGATTTTCGGATCGCCAGTTGCTTTCGCAGAGGCGAGTTCATTATTTGTATAGATTCCTTTCCCCGTGATGTTTTGCTAAACTCCTACAGTTTCAGTTAATTTGTTTCTGATGTAGATATCTTTCTTCGGGAACTCGTTAACTGCTGAAACGGCCAATAGTGAGTTCTTGGTGTTATCAGCTACCAGCTGCTTAATATCTTAGTGTTTTACTTTGGAGAGTTATGTGGCAGACAGGGTTAACAAAATTCATGTAGATGGGTTGATGTTATGTTCGGGCTAGTGGCTGTGATGGCAATATCAATATTGGATATGGTTATGATGAAGATTGCGACAAAGTTAGTCACAAAGGTAGAATTTGAGAGGAAAACTGGTGGTGACCCCCTGTGTCCAGCCAATGGGGAGAGAAAATTGGTAGGAGTTAATCTTCCAAATGTTTTTCGGATTGCTCCTTCGATTACTTTGCTACTGGCCGTTCTGATGGAACATTCCAAAGTAAACAACTTCTGACGGCGATGTCGTTCCGTTTGTATTCGAGACGACTGCGTGGTATCATTAAATTACATTGATTTTATTTGAAGTTTACCGTATCAACACTTTTAGTGTCATGTCGTCAGGATGGCTGGCGCGGTCCTGGTACGATCCCCATGCTGATATCTGTCCTCATACGGGAACAGTTTAATGTTCTGCGGTGCTCTCTGTGAACGTGCGTTCATTCTGTCATCTGTCGTTGTTGTTGGTCATTAAGTGACCTCCGATGTATAACTACTTCCTTTTCCCGCACTTGTCGTGCGTAAGCATAGTTCTTCATCTGCTTTGCCATTATGACCTCAAGTGAGACGTTGATTTCCTATGCACTCACGTGCATAAAACAACAAACGGACTCACATCTGATAGATAATTTCACACTGCACATTTTGTACCTATTTATTGTTTCAGCAGTTATGGTATCCATGCAAGGTAATCTGTCGCGTCCTGTGTCACGTTGCAAAGAACGGGTTTCACAACTACTTGCGAACAGTTTGCCACTGCACTCGATTGTGCAACATGACTGGTTGCGGGGCAATGCGGTGTCCATTCAGTTTCCTTCATTGTTGTCACTCGCACGGTTGCTACTCGCTATTGTGCCGACAAGTCAATTTATCCTGGCCAATTCCTCTCACTACATTTCACTCTGGGACAAGTTATTTCAGGGCTGTTCCTCCGATGAACAATGTTACCTAACTTAAACCAATCCAAAATAATTCACCCCCCACCTAAATCGTTCTTAGATAACTAAATGTTGTATCACCAATAGGTGTATCTGCGTACAATCGCGGTTACGAAATCAGTTAGTCATCGAACAACAATGTGTAATCGGTGTATCGGAGGAGTATTTCGATACGTGGGCCCGGATTTTTGTGGGCCTCTTGAACCACTTGCATACAAAGAACCGCATGGCCTCTCGTTACGTAAATGACCCGCATTTTTAAAAATATTGCCAAAAAGGTCATTATCTGACATCCCTTCAACATTGGTGGCCGTAAGCGATGTAAAAATTCCTCGTGAACATAATTCTGTCGTGTTGTCGAGACAATGCCGAGTGAGATTTCTGCTCCCCTGTGTAACCCATAACATTGGTTGTATACATTCTTTCTCTAACCTGGTTTATCTTAAGAGAGAACGTCTCAGAATGAATGCTCACGGTATCCAGTAGCCATGTTGGTTGATATCACTTAACACTAATGCAAGTCAATGAGCACAGTTCGTGTTTTAGCCATTTTCCGCTGGCAGCGATCATGTACGTTTTGGGGGAAATTTCACTCAATATTTCCGTATCCGGTGAGTCTAAACAAGAATGAAAACGGCCAAAGGACATCCGCCTGAAAGTGGGCACTGAAAGGAATTATTAAAAACCACTCACTGCCGAAGGATTTCATGTTCCAGTGACATCCGTTGCCGTATGAAGTCACGTAGGTTATGACTTAATTACAGGTCAAGTTGCAGATTGTTTCTCTAAGGTTTGGATGATTGTACACTGGATTCGCAGTGCTGTGAATGCTGTAGATGTTCCTTGTTTAGACCTACAGTGTTTCTAGTGACTTCTCTTTTTTCATCAACATATAACGACAGTTGATGTATTCGGATCGTATTTGAGCATGTATTGGGCTCGGTTATGGATTTCACAAACTCACACGCGAGTGAGACGGAGATTTGAAACCACTGAGCAAAAGAGTAACCACACGAAACTTTCGAATACAGTGATGTGCTTTATTTTTTAACACTTGAAGTTTCAGTCGATTGATCATTGTGTTCCATTCTCTTCTGACGAGAATCCTCAAGTTCCTTGAGCGTCACTTGACATGGCTGATGCATTCCAAAACTAATTGAATAACGCCGGTACGTTGGTTTGAGAGTGGCCTATCCCGAAAGACATTTGGATCAAGAAATTGTGTCTGTTTCTTTGACCGGATAGTCTTATTGGTGCAGGTACCATTTCCGCCTGATTCCTCTTCCTGTTTCAGGTTAAGTGACTTGCCTCGCCATCCGACCATTCCAGGCCATCGCCATCGACTGACGCCGTGGCCAAGATCTGATTTCGTTGTAGACTCACCGTGGTCGTCCTCGTGCTCTCTGAACCGTCTCGGAAGTTTCGGTAGCCCAAGTTCTTCATTCAGTCAGTCACCTGGACCATCCACACGCGGTCGTCGGCCGGTTATCCGTCGAAGACAGTCTGCATTGATGCGTGCGTTTGTTGGCCGACCGGTTCGAGTTTGTCCCAGCTGTGCGGTTCAGGTGCCACTCACAGCCCGAACCGACCCGTTTGGGCACTGTATGCCTTGCGTGGAACACCACGCTGGATTGACTGCCGTCGGAGCGGTGCGGTTTGGGGCGGAAGTAGGTTGTGTGGAACATATTGGGATAACGTGTATGACCACGACGGTTGAATAATCACGCTACTAGTTTTGTTACGGGTTTTTAATGAAACCATCACCCTCTTGTGTTTTACGGTTGTATACCGCATACCATGGTGTGCTACGGTGACAATTATTGTTTCCATTAAATCCTATCGTTTACAGGACGTGTTTGCAATACAACCTCACTTCGAGCGGGTTACACAGTAAAACCCTTTGATTTTTCTCGTAAAAATTCCCAGCGTAGTCATGACAAACAGTGTGTAGCGAACATGCTCGTTTTCAGTGATTCATCATCAGGCTATATACATCACATTTATATCACACATTTCACAGAGAAAACGTTAGGGGAGTAAACGGGATACTTGTGGTTAATGAGGTCAATCAGTTCAATGTCACAGTGCAATCAAGTACCCACTTGAACATTGGGTCTTGACAGGCTAACCGGGTGGGGGGTTGGCCAGGGCAAATCCAGAGCCTGAACAAAACGTTTCTGAGCGCACAGGGGTGGGTTGTGGGTTTTGTTGTCCACAGCGTAAAACTAGGCAATTGGATTTATAGGTGCAGTTTGAGAATTTGTATGCACAGTTGTCGATCATCGTTCCTACATCGATGCTGGATGCTGAGCAACTGAAATCTACACTAGTGAATTCGTGTTATCAGTACTTACGCTCTAGTCCGGTCTCAAAACAATTTCTCACATCTCGTAACGGTTGAAAACTTGAAGAGAAATGAGAACATTTCAATTTCTAAGCCTGACAAAGGTGCGGATATCGTGTTGCTTAACAAAGCAGATTATGTCAACAAAGAACGCACCATTTTAGATGATCAGACCAAGTTTCAAAAAATGGAGAATGAAAAGGATAAAATCCCACAAATTGAGAAAGCAATATCAAAGTCCTTACGGTGTTTAAAACAGAGGGGAATTATCGATTCAACTTCATTTGAAAGAATTCGCCCCATCAGAACCACGACTCCGAAACTGTATGGGTTACCTAAAATTCACAAAGTCGGGATACCACTCAGACCAATTTTGGACATGTGGAACTCTCTATATCACCCTCTAGCTAAGTGATTGTCACAAATGCTAGATCCCGTCAGGCGGAAACTCTTAACACACAGCTTACACGACTCATGATTTCGTAAGTGCGATTAAGGATGCCAATCTAACTGGGCAATCAATGTTTTCTCCCGATGTCACATCCTTGTTTACCAACGTCCCATTAAAGGAGACCATAGATTAGCTGTGTGATTATATTGAGAACAGTGACATAGATATTCAGATATCGTCGGTCGAACTCAAACACTCACTTTATCTGTGCACTTACAACGTACAGTTTAAGTTCAATGAAGTAATCTACCGACAATAGGATGGTGTCGCAATGGGATCGCCGCTGGGACAACTGTTTGCGGACATTTTCATGGCGAAATCAAAAAACGAACAGTTGAGTACAACAATTCGCCAATGCAATTCTTATAAGAGGTATGCTGACGACATCCTTTGCTTACTCGATAATAACGTAGACCCAACTGACATCTTGGCAACATTCAACTCCACGCACCAAAATTTACCATTTTCGTTGGAGACCGAAATGAATAGCCAATTAGGCTTTTTGGATGTACGTTTACGTCACCGTGCTGTTGACTCAATTCAGTGGGCGATACATAGAAAAGATACTTGGAATGATAAGTATATTCATTTCAATAGTTTCGTACCACTCGCCTCAAAAAGAAATCTGATCAATCGTTTGACGGGAAGAACCTTAAGGATTTGCACGGAAGACACAATTGCGTAAGAATTAGCATTCATACGCACAATATTCATACAGAATGGCTACCCAGAAAGGTTCATAGATAGGGTCATGCAACAGCGTAGTGTAAGAGACCAGTTGTGCTCTGTAGAAAAGAAAAAAGTGCTTATCGGATTACCATTCAAAGGTGATACTTTAGCCAAAACTATTACACGTAGGCTCACAACCGCAGTCAACAGAACATTCCACGCCGCTAAATCACGAGTCCACTTTACGTGCAATCCGGTTTTGTGCCCGCGCCTAAAAGATAAAGTGCCTACTTCTGCAGCCTCGTTTTATGTCTACTCATTTACTTGTTCCTTTGGGACCAGTTATGTTGACCGCACGACTAGACGCTTATTGGAACGGATCCGGGAACACTATCCAGCTTGGCTCAACAGTGGTATAACGAAGTCTGTCTGTAGCGCCATACTATCACACCTGGTAGATTCAAATCACACTATCAACGTAATGGACGCATTTCGTCCAATCTACCGAGTTAAGGCCAACCGGTCGAGAGCGGTGAGGAGTAGAATTCTGTCTACAGCAGAGACTATTGGGATCCGAATGTATAGCCCATCCCTGTGCGCCCAGAAACGTTTTGTTCAGGCTCTGGATTCGTCCTGGCCAACCCCCCACCCGGTTAGCCTGTCAAGACCCATTGTTCAAGTGGGTACTTGATTGCATTGTGACATTGAACTGATTGACCTCATTACCACACGTCCCCCGTTTACTCCCCTAACGTTTTTTCCTTTGGTTTTTATTCGCATTACTTGTACTCGTGTGTTTTTTCTCCGAGATGTTCCCCTTCTTTCTTATCATGTTGTGCTATTTTTTGGCAGATATGTTAGATTTTTTTCCTGTTGATCGGGGGACGGATGTTTGTAAACTGGATTCCGCACGACTTGCGTGATAGCTCTCATTCTTCCCCACCTAGATCATGTGATGTCGCTTTGCCCACCTTAGGCCAACCGCGAAGCTTGTTTGGTTTCATTTCCTCCCGATGATCAGCTGCTATTTCGGGGGGCCACCGCCGATGTCCGCTTTTTCCAGGATGACCGATTTACAAGTGGAATTTCTATCCCATTGGGAACAGTAGTACTAATTACTTGAGGCCAGATTTTAGCGGATATTGTGGAACAGGCCTGACTGAAAGCCAGAGGAGAATAAAATGCTGAATTAATGCTCCAAACTGCATTGCGTTTGTCGAAATCATCGGGTGAAATTTTCACCCTCTGCTCACTTGTTTTCCCAGTCCATGTATGAATATTTTTAGCGTTTCTCTTTTGTTTCAGCAAGTATTGCACACTGAGTAAACTAAATACTGAGCTAATGGATAGTTAAGGTAGGTCAGATGTGGATCTGCAATAACAGGTTGTTCAAAGGGTGGATATGCAGCTAGGACTATACACTGTTTTCGGGCTTTCAATCAGTAACAAATGTGACAGCATGAAGCTTGTTATAACTCTGAGTATCATGATCGGTAGCACTCATATCAGACGATATATGTTGGATTCACAGATTGCGGCCTAGAATTATCCTGGCCTATACCGCTATCTTGATTTGGTGGTCGGGCTTACGTGTTGTTTTAATCTGGCGGGCTATGCTGACCACGACTTCGATCTTTTCAGGTGAAACCTTGTCAGATCGGCTGAAGGGGAGCAGTCAGACGAACAGCAGATTCACTTATGTGTGTCGCATTACTGACCGTATGGATGTGTGGAGCTTGATCTGTGCTATGTATCGGAGACACGAGTATACGATTCCAGCATAGCTGTTTGTTCGAGCTTACCCCTAGGTAACTGTTGATATCTATCAGAGTTTCTGGTGACGTTGAAGCCGCATTTTTGTGGTTAATCCGAAGTGGGAATCGCAGTGAGTTCCAGAGCTCGATTGGATATCAGTGAACAGTCGTTTATGCGCAGTCACACCAAATACATCAATTAAAGCCCGTCGACGGGGATCATAAGGACGTTATGTATTCATTATATCAGCTTATGCTCCAACGAACAACTGTTCGAATGCTACCAAGTATGCGTCCTGCGACGTCTTTTTTGGCGTTCTGATGCAGCCTAAACACTCAAACATTATCATACTAGCGGCTAATTTGAATGCTCAGCTTAGTGGTCTTTCTTCAGAAAAGAAGTGGCCACGGGATGCATTAGGTGTCCGGGCATAACGCACTTAAAATGGTGAGAGACAGCCGCAGCAGTGCGCATTTCGAGCACCACATTCCAACACAGGAGACCTCCCTGTGTTTCTCGGCCGTTGCGCAGCCTACAATGGCTGGCCACGTACTCCGTATGCCATCTGATCGTTTACCGTAGCGGGCATCATGTACTGAAACCACCTACAGTTATGTCAAACCGCATGGTGATCAGGGAACAACGTGGTCACGAAATGTGCAGACCGTGATCGTTCCTCTGAGGAAAGTAAGTAGGTATCACCTGCATGGCTGGGGTCCTCGTGGTCACTCAAATCGCTAGTTAGAGACGCTATCCGAAATGTGTGTGGTTCCACAATCATTGGCGTACCTGCATCCATACCACTTCCAGTTCTTCCGCTCAGTTTTTTATCAAAAATTAGCCACCTTAATAGGATTTACTTCTAGGATATCCCACGTCACTGTTGAGATAAGTAGCATCCCGAGCCACAGTGCCTTCTGGTCGCGTTCATGGCTGTTATGATGACGATGGTGATGGTGCACGAAGCGTTTTTAGAATCATATCCTAATCTGAGCACCTAAACAGAACAGAGCCGCTCTGGTCTTGTTTTCACCCAATTTCGCTCGGCGCCTCATGACATCTGCTTGTGAATCCTTCATAATACAGGTTCAAACTTCACCGTTGTCCACCTGTTAATTACTTGGTGCCGTTTATTGTTATAACGCGCCTAGACCCGTTCCCGGTTCACGGTGGATTTAGTGCGTGCATGTAGAAAAACATCAAGAAACACGGACCTCTGTATTGTAGACAGCTTTGATGGCTACCACCACATACCAAATTAAAGCATATTTGCTGTTATCGTGAATACCACTCTTAATGTTTGTGTTTCAGATATAGTGTTGTACAGCACTTCTGTGATACTCGGAATTAGGGACTTCGAATAGCTCTAGAAATCGTACGCGAATTGAAATCTCCCACACAAGTAACAACGAGATGACCTGCTGGTTGCGATAATCATTTCCTGTTTATGAGACGAGAACCCTCATTTATAGATGCACAACAGTATTGATGAAGTCACAGTCTGTCACTGACTGATCGTATTGGCACATACATATTCACAAAATGTAAGTTAATTGGCGCAATACAGAACAAAGAGATTGACGAATAACGGAAGGCGTAACATTGAGACTGTTCATTCCGTCCTGATGCGGTATCTATAACGCGGCATTTCGATTTCCTGTAGTGTCGGGGTTTAGATAAGCGGTGAATCGAGTAGACTTTCACCACAGTTTCGTACCACCTTCGTGGGACAGCGAATGCTTTATCCACTTGGAGGTTTTACTGTCACAGTAACAAGATCCAATTTGATGAATAGTTGATGTGTCCTGCTGATAACACTAGACATTGTGGTCTTTCACTGTATGTGGAACTTTACGTACCGAACCATTTATGTTGATCAGTGCTAATTCGAGTTTCTGTCCTCTTTTATAGTGGTATTAGCCTGTTTAGCCTTCTAATCACAGGCACCATTTTCCTCAATTCACTTGGGCCATCTATTATTTCGTTCTTTCTCTCCTTCCAGATTATGCGTGCGAACGGTGAACTAGCTCGAGCTGAGCGTATTTGCACCGGCTGTATGCGCCATCGTGGTGCCCAGTGCGACGCCATCTGGCTGTGTATTAGTGTACATTGTCCAGCGCACAGCGATCGTTTACTAGCCAGCGCGAGTTTGGCATGTTTATGGACCAAATACACAAATCAGCTAACCAGTCTTGACTCAACAGCTTCTTGGACTTAATGCGTGTCAGACTACAGGACCAAAGCAGTCGTGATCGTCTGTTCATTTTTATATATTTTCCTGTGATACTATTCTCCCAACTGGTTTTATATCGTGACCAAACTACCTTTTTCTAAATGTATGAAAATGCTTATGTTTGTACAGATGCTTATCATGTGTGATTGTCAAACGGCCACCTTCATTTATTTTCAATGAGGAAACAATAAATTCGTTTGACCAAAAGCGAATGTGCACAATCCTGATTGCCTTCAGAACAATAGTTTCCTGAAACGAATTTGAACCCAGTAATGTACAATTGTAGACTACATGATTGATTACTCAGCGACTTTAACTGCATGTCATCAGATGCATACTGCAGTGTTTGTGTCTCTGTATGATGAAGTCAAAAAAGGTCCTGATGAGTAGTGTGGAATTTTGGATTATATGTGATAAACATCGCTCACAATTCATCATGCCGGTAGCCTTCCCGTAGACTTTTCAATCAGCCTCTTCTTACAGAAAGCACACTTGCTGGAGCTCGTCAGTAGTTCATAACCTTGCTACAGCCGCAGTTCGGACTCCAACTAAGCTTGCATTAGGCAACTCCGTTAGTCACTGCGCTATCTAACTCACATTATGCACGACTAAATTATATATAGGTCTTCAGTCACATTCGCTCATGAGTAGTAGTGATACTACCCGATCCCCTCTAGAGGAGGCACAGCAACTGTCCTGTGAGCTGCACTCGGTAACCTCACGAGTTGGAGAATTTCCAGACAGTTCGGATTCTATAGTACCCTTTCTGTTCATTTCAGTCTTTTGGGATGCGTCTTACGTCTTCAGAGGGCTCGTATTTGTAAAGCTGAAGCGGTTTTTTCCCTTTGAGGTACCGTTTGCGTGATCTCACTGTTGGATAAACCTTAATTTATTGATGAGGGCTGATGTTTACAGACTGAGCTGAAGGGTCACACTGAATTTCTCGACCAGTTACTCATTCCGGCATGTAATTAACCTGAGGTTAGGGCCCATCTTTGGTCTCGAGGATAACTTAGATTTGCGCAAGCAAGTCCCGAAAGAGTGCACAAATTCACATGGTTAAGCCACGCGTTAAAATAGTAGTTTATACTATTTCATGCACTCTGTCTAATCCACAGCTCGTTGACGTTATTTCGAGGGACTAGTCAATGGCTCTGTAACCAACATTCTGCCCCAGCCTGCAGGCTAGTTACTTAGTTTGTGGTTGGAGGCTTTGAGAGACATGGTGATTGATCGGATACAACGGCGTGAATATTGTTGTTTGATTGACTTGTGTACAAAGGTGGTGCAACAAATGAAGCAGGATAGTGAATACGGCATGAGATCTGTCTGGCAGATGCCACCATATTCTTATTTCTGGCTGTGTTGCCTATCTGAAGACCAGGCATTTTTTGTCACAGATTTGACTAACGAAACAAGTGACATTCTCGCTTGATGATCATTCTCATAGCTGACTCACTGAAAACGAGATTGCTTAGTACATTTTGTCTTTCGAGTGACTAGAGTTTGCGAGAACTTGCAACTTGAACAAGTTACTTCGAGATTAGGTCAGCCGTGCATTAAATGCACCCCATGTCATTTCTTCGGTAAAACCTTTGGAAGCCGATAAACACCCAGAACGGTTGCCCTCAGGAACGGCTGCAGCCGGAATCCGATCAGGGTGTTCTACTCATTGTCTCTCGAGAAAGTTGCCAGAGAAGGCCAATATTGGTGAGCAGCTTTGGCGCACGACATATCTGTCCTTATGAAGCGTGTATCCGAAACATTGACGCGGTTCCTCCTTGCCCAATTTTCGGGCAGGTGTAGAGACAATTGAATGACTGGGGCGGCGGATTTGTTTGGGCCACTTATGCTCACAAGCATTGATTGTGGAATCTAGCGACAGCGACCTCAGTCTCTGATGGCAGTTGCACCCTGACGTTAACAGAATCACTGTAAAAATGGGTCTGCACAAAGTTTTTTTTATACTTATCCACCGGTGGAGAACAAATTACTTGAACCAGTTAGCCTAAAAGCATGTCTGAAAGTTTGGATTCTGCGTTTAATCATACATAGTGAAATGGGAATCATGGAACGCTGTAACATTTCAAGTTGCCGTCTAATTTGTTCAATTTGTATACTTTTGCTTGTCATGTTCGCCTCAGATCCATTCCAGTGGGAACAACAAAATATGCGGGCTTGGTAACGAAGTTCTGGTAAGCCAAACTAGTACGAATTCGGTTACGGCCACCGTCCGTGTGATGGGTTAGTGAACATGGAAGTGGCAGATACCAGCTCAACCAAGTCTGAGCGATTGGGGTTTGCTTTCTATCTCGGACACTGTTCAGAAGGCTGAACAACACTGAACCAACCACATTGTGTACGAGCTGGACAATTCAAACTCAGGTGAATGGAGTTGTTAAACCGAAGTACCTTGAGGAAGGACCAGAAGGATTACAATTATAGGAAGGGTGTCACGTGAGAAACGGACTGCACATCAAATGGTTGCTATCCCTATCGGTTTTTATATGTGAAGTGATCACTGGATTTAGCCGGAGCCGCTGATGATTACCATTTGTCAATCGTCTTGACATCCCCTACAGTTTAATGTAGCGTCAGTCTTAACAACAACTCTGCACAGTGTCATTGCACCCATGCTGCACACTCAAATCCGAAGATTAGCACACTCAACTGCGCTTCATCGACATCTGTCAGTTACATCCTTCAGGTAATTATGTCGACTAGCATGTCGAGCCTTATCTGCTCTGCGAACCTTGAACTAGGCAGTGACTAGGCAAAACCGGTCGCAGAATCCACCAGCAGTGTCAGAAGAAAATTACATTGGAGAATGCCTGATTGTTCAGGATTACATCCATATGGGTTTTTCAACGTCACGCCCCTAAAAGAGGTTGATTAGCATGCCTAATCGAGCTTTGCTGGTTGATTGAAAGAAGCAAGTATCTGGCCAGGCACTTTGGCTGAAGATTTTTTTATTTTTACGATGAAGTGCTATGTTCACTGACGATAAAAAGTGGACACAGGGGCAAATGGTCATGGCTTCACATAACTATGTAGGAACCGCATACCATGAATTATTTGTGTTAATTCCGTCCGGTTGGATGACTAGAAGGGACTAAGAACGTCACGTCCTTGTGTTCGTTATTGTCATAGCCATTCACGAAGTAAATTGCCGTCAGAAGGCTCGGTGACGATCTACCACATGTGGTTGTTCCTGGGATGGCCAAAATAAGACTGAGCGCTGTCCCCACGGTCAGCAGAGCTTTTTATCGGACGGTTCAGAATCCATTGTAACATTTCTCTTTTCATCTGTCCTCACAACAGTGTTGCTAGCTAGCAACCGTCCGATGGTTCACAACGAACTTTCACCAATAAACCCCTCACCATCGTTCATAGTGCGCCCTAACTGCCGTGCCACATCCCGTGGGGGATTATCAATTTCAGTGTGTATCTTATGCCGCAGAGTGAGGCGCCAAAACAGCCAGTCGCAAGACTGAACCGTACAATGACGTTTCCTAACTGTGCTATTCAACCGGACGAGATTGCCTTAGTCAAAAACTAAAAAGAACTGAAGGTCGCTAAGTTCCCATTCGCTCATTTTTTTTGTACATCTATCTTCCCTTCCCAGTGCTCCAATTTGCTTACCGCTAAACTGAAATATCCAATTCGGCAATTTAACCATCTTTAGATTTCAGACTTTAAGTGTATTGAATCTTCATTTTCGGATAATTCTGTGACGTAATTGGATGATGGTTTTTATAATGTGGCTACCTGCGGAACTCCTAAAGCCTACAGTGAGAATACCCAAGTTGTCGAAAGTGTCGAACTAAATTTGGTCCATAATAACAATTTAGGTGAAAGACGAATTGATAGTGCTTCGTTTTGTGGAATTTCATCAAGTCAGCGTTTCTCCTAAGCTACGAAGTGCATGCTTATTGAAACGTGGGAATATAAATTGCAATTGGATGACTAGAAGATCAACCGGTGGTTGTTTTGAACTGCCAATGAGTTTTAACCCATTAGGAGTCGAGTGCGTTTTGGTGAGTAGGCTGGTAAATGACAAACTGAGTTCGAGAGTCCAATAGAATGTTAAAGCCAAGTAACGCAGGCTGATGTGATCAAATCTCGCTCCCCCTGTTTGAGCTTTGCATAGGCCTATGTGCATCGCATATGATCCCAACTGGTTGACGAACCCTTCCTGTCACTTGTGTCAGATGGATGTTGATTTTGTTTGAACGAGAGTGGTAAAATGCTCATTGAATCAATACAAGACATCTGACCGAACTTGCACACAAATTAAGCGGAGGTGGTAATATAATGCATGTGAACTTTGGTAGTACAGAAGATACAACAAATGTTCTGGAGAAACTTGTAGAGAACTCAAAGATATGCTATTCCATGGAACATACATCATTCAGTGTTTAAAGAGTTGCCGTATGAAATCCATTCAAAATGAAATTGAACTGGAGTAACTCAGCTGATAAGAGAACTTCAGCAGTGACGCACTTGAACGGACTGGTTAATTAAACATATTGCTGTACAGCGCATAACGACGATTAAAAGAAAATGGGGCTCTAAATAAATGAAGCCTTGTTACTCATAACACTGACCGTATTAGAATATCGTTCAGTTCGAATTAGTAAACATACAGTAGGTTGATACCTATGGTAAAAAAAAGGTAAGTATTAAGTCATTGTGTACCTCAGATGTACATCATTTGCGTTGTGAAACAGAATACCAACGGGTGGTCACCTCAAAACTGATGGATTTCAGAACACATTCATCAGGCTTTAATGGTTGGTACTTCAGTTGGAACGCGAACTGAATAGAAGGGGAATTGTTGAGCACTAAAGATGAACTAGGCTCCATATCAATACCTGTTGCGAATTTGGACAAGAGTCCACAACAATTTGCTAGGATCCGAAGAACCCGACATGATTCCCTTAGGCGAAAATTAACTTGTGCTGTACGTTTATGGCAGGGCTGCTGATCTCTATGTCCTGGGTTTGTCTTCATTAGACACTTATGATTGGATTACTGATGAGTAGTCGGAGATTGGGTTTATT
The DNA here is from genome assembly GCA_008508345.1 of Paragonimus westermani. Classification (NCBI taxonomy): domain Eukaryota; kingdom Metazoa; phylum Platyhelminthes; class Trematoda; order Plagiorchiida; family Troglotrematidae; genus Paragonimus; species Paragonimus westermani. The sequence continues at coordinate 109,396 of QNGE01002389.1, forward strand.
TTCAAGTTGACCATCACTCACATTTGATCGCAGCCTTCGCACTCAGATAGACTTTGCAGCCAGCCTCTTTCGAGAAGAAGCACTAGACTCGAGTTTCGCTCTCATTAGAGCTCGTCAGTAGTGCCACGGCCGGGATTTGAACTCCAGCCATTCCAATCATGAGGCAACCGTGTTAACCACTGCGCCATTGACCTCACATTAGGCACGACCAAATCATCAAATCTGAACGCTCAACCACTTATGATTGGTTTTCTTGAGAGACAACATCCACTGAGCTAGTTATTTATTGCATATCAGAGAAGCTAGCTGAAATGAAGTGAACATCGTTGACAAATGATTACACACATGACATTCATGTTTTTCGGCGTACCGCTTTCGGAAAATCCACTGTGCTAAGGATGTGCTATTGGTATGCCTCATCAGTGAAGAATATACTTGTAACGATCAGGACTTGAACTCAGTCAGCTTCCTCCGGTGGAAGCATTGTTAACTACTATTTCATCCAACCCTTAAAAGTCTCGACCAACTTCGATGTGATTCTTACCTTTGAACGTAGCTTAAGGTCCACACAACTGGCCATGCCTAACACCAGTGCCATGAGCAAATTTACATCACGAGAACGTGGACGGATACATTCAACATGTGCGAAATTACAGTCTTGTATTTTCTTTAGAAGAAGGCCGGTCTAAAAATCCGGTTGCCTGTGGGTGGCATTTAATTTATAGCAGAAAGTTCCAGCAAGTGCCACATGTCCACAATACACTCCGAACAACCGAAATTGTACTGCATTTAATAACCATCCGGGCGTTTTAATATACCGAATGTAAAGACAAATACCAGTTTCTGCACGAGGAATATACCATTAGTCCTCATACGAAGACATTTAAACAGAACAATCTGAGTAATCAAGAATGAACATGCTCGAACCAGATCGATTGCTGCGAATGTCGTCAAATTTCCCTTCCCAATGATTGATTCAAGCGAAAGACGATTAGTGGCTCTCACTGATATGCTCATACACCGGTTAAGTTATTGATCATTAAACAAACGGGTTTTATAACATTGATTTGAAAGTGCTGCTATATTCGCTTAATGCTGTTGATCCGCATTCACAAATTGAGGCAGCAAACTAGCTTTTCTCCCATATCACTCGACTACTCGTGAGTAAGCAGTGTAAAAATGTTTCTTTCTACATAACTTGTGTGTCACCGACTGATCGCCGCAGTCGCATTCCCTTATATTTCACAGTCTGCCCCTACTGAAAAGAATGTCCGCGCAAGGTTGTTTATAATTTTCCACCAGTGGAGAATGAATTACTTGAAGCAGTTAGCCTAGAAACATATCTGAAAGTCTGAATTCTGCATTTATTCATACAAAGTGAAATGGGAATCATAATAACGTACGACTGGAATGCGACCCATTGTAGTTGATGTCCAATTTGTATAATAACCAATGTCCTTTGCTACCTCTCAGTCAAGATGATTTTGTTATACTATCTATCAGTTAGCAGTCCTTTAAGTAAACATCACAGCTGCCGAGCAATTGAATTGGACTACTCTGTTGAATTACTGTTGTCTCTCCAGAATTGTTACATGCGTTCCTTCCTACTGGGGGCCTTTTCTTCAGCCTTGATTTTTATGTCATCTGCAATTTGTTTTAATCACTCATCTGTATTCCACCAAATAGCGAAACATTTGACAGGTACAAACTATCTTGGGTGATTATTTCCGTTCCATTTCGTCCTTCATGTGGGTCAATTGCAGCGCATCCAAAGCTTTCAGTAGACAGAACAGCTGTGACTATAACAGGGGCAGAGTACCTGTCTCAGGTATTCTTACATGGACCAGCGAGCAATGACAAAGAAGTAAACTGAGCGACTGACTCCAATGTTAAGCCAAATTTATGTTCATAATGCAACCCCTCTATGACACTGTTCCCATGCTGCTTTCTGTGGTAGGTACTCCATGTTGCTAGTTCAGATAATTTTCATGACCTATCTAATCGTCCCAGTTTGTAATGAGCTGGACAAGATCAACTGAAGACTAGTGTGTTTCTACTGGTGTCATACGCAAGTCACAATCTAGTTTTAGTCACGTTAGCTGTATCCACTTCAGTAATCACACAACACATATATAACTAGTGGGTGGGGTGTATAAATATGTTATTTTCCTTACAAAGTCGATAATCAGACGGTGCCACCCGAAAACAGATACATAATAAACCTGAAAAAACGGACTGAAATGTTGAATAGCCGTTGGTCACAAGTCAAAACGTTGGTTTGTGGCTTCTTTGTTTAGTTAAAAACATCCAGAGGATCCACGCTGGACGAATGGCTGCCCTGTACGTTTTATAAACTCAAGGATGTAACTAGGTCTGCTAGTTTTTGCCCACATGAATGCACAAAAGTAGTAATGGTGATCAGAAGAGACTTATAGAGGCATATTCTACTAATGGCCATCTCACTTCCATCTGACAGCTCACAAAATGCAACATCTGGGAATAAAAACCGATTAGGTGTTTGGATTTTAGGTGCGACTACGAGACCAGTGTACATTTATTTGACGCTACTCATCAGTTCTGTGATTCTGCTCCCCCCAAATCAGTCGACACATTGTGAATAGCCGACTGTCAACGTTCGAAGAATAAGCCACAAGTATTATTGTGGAGTTTTATTCCGAATAGCATGCCGCAGCATAGAACCTGTCAGTGGAACACTGTCAGATATTCGATCAAAGTTCCAAATATGGCCATTAAGATTGTAAGGACAACGATGTCAGAACGAAAATCCCTACTAGATAAACCATCTTCAGACAGGTATTGTACAAGGATGTATCACGGTATAATCCTGATAGCAATCGGGGTTTTCACAGAGAAACTGTGTCCTCGATCAGTCAGTTTGTGGCAGCTTAATTGGTCCGCTACGTCACACTGGTTCATTGGTTTATCCACACGCAAGCCGGTAATCAGTCTGGTGGATTTGAGGCCAGGATGTACACAAGATAAGCGTTATAACGTGGGACGACCGAGCGAAAACAATTGAGCTGGAACGATTTTTACGACGCAATGATACTGTACGCGCTGTTTTACCTCGATGAGCCGATTCCCAAGCAGACTAAAAAGGAAAAACACTGACCTCCAGAAGAATAGCTTTTGCTGTCTCAGTCCGAAGACAAATTACAAGTGCAGCTCTTGCGTACTGATAGCTCGTCAAGCGACCTGGTGAATACTGTTCAGTATTCAATGGTCAGTACTCGAAGTTCAATATTCAATGTTCAATGATCAATGTTCAACTCGGTCGAAAATACCCACTGAAGTCATGAAAACGACGGAGTAGCGAACAAGACTTGTTTTCTGTGTTTGATCATCAGGCTAATTACAACACAATAAATATGAAAACAGTGACTACTGTGAGTCAGAAAAACGGTCAATATAGGTTAAGGACGACAGGTTTGTTATCAGTTATGTGATCACTGTTCCAAATCATGGGCTTGATTGATTGTGGGCCAGGGGAAGTTAAGTGTCCGCACGAACTTCTTCTGAGAGCAGAGGTCAGCGTTGCGCAATCGGATACTGATGGCTTCGGCAACGGTCAACATTCGAAATCTCACCACTTTTGATCGATTCCTTAGCACTCGGCAGACAATCCGAGAAGCATCTTTCTTACTGACAGAATGACTAGAGTCTGTCAAGTGAGCAACAATCGCGCTTAAAACCGTTTTAGTCACACCACTGTTCAACCACGCAGGATGGTATCCACGCCCTCTGCCCGACAATCGCCTTGTAGTACGACCAATATATGATGCTCGACACGAGCAAACAAATGAGTACACACAATAATTGTGTGAATAAGAAACTTGCGTTTATTAGTCTTCCTTTCAAGGGAGATCCTATGGCCGCAGTTATCTCCAGAAAGCTAAGAAAGTCAGTCGAAACAACCTGCCTTGCCGCTCAATTGTGTATCGGTTTCCGTTCAACACCCGTTATCATGTCACAANAGTATATAAATCGGCGCAAGAAATAAAAATGATGGTGCAATAATGGCGCGTAAAAGAGAAATTCGAAGTTACAAATGTAATAATTGTTCATTGCCGGTTAACATCCCCAACGGCAAGCCGCTTTGGTCACATGATATTCTGTTGAGCAGTCTGATTCCAATATTCTAGGCAGTTCGCAATGTGTTAATTCGAGCAGGCTTTGTTGGGTAACCTGGTTAGCGAACCACCGCTTGGGGGTACAGGTCGGTGTTTAGTTGGTGTTTACATTCACTCGAATGTGTTAAGTTGGACTACTGATTTGATCTGCTGCCCTGGTGTACTTTCGACGTATATCTGTTATTCAACGGTGTGTAGTATCGATGGATAATGGCCTGGCAATGTGTTTCCCGTTGAGGCCCTCATTACAGGAAGTGTTTATTAGCTAATTTGAACGCACCAAGCTTCAATAGGCGTTCAGCCAGTCTAGTTGGTAATGTCGATACGTGGATGCAGTATTGATCACCATTAGCTGATACTCGTCAGTGCACAGTTCACAACACGTTTAGTCGCTCTGCAAGACCAGGCAAGTTTATGTTTGAGGAAGAGGCTGGAATCCAAATATCCTTCCTAGATATCCACATATTTTGACTGATAGACGGCACTATTCAACGCAGAACGCGCCGACAGAACACCTGACAAATGGACTCAACCAGGCAATTAGCAGGATCTATGACAAAAACAGACTGTCATTTCAGACTCTAGCTATATTTATCTGTTCTTTCACTTATGTATGTGGAGCAGGTTATATCGGTTGAACATCAAGACAGCTTTCAGGACGAATTTGGGCTTACAACCCTCGTTCGTTAATGTATGCCATCGTAACTCATTTGGGTGAATGTAAACACCAACCAAACACTGATCAGTTCCTCCAAATGGTAGTTCACTCACCAGGTTACCCAACAAAGCCTTTTCCAATTAGAACACTGTGAGCTGCCTAGACTATTGGAACCAGACTGCTCAACAGAATGCCATGTGACCAAAGCGGCTTGCCTTTTGTACATCCTGGCCTCAAATCCACCAGGCTGATGACCAGCATACGTGTGGGTAAACTAACAAGCCAGCATAACCTGATGGACTAAGCAAGCTATGGGAAGAAAGGCATGGCGAACAAGGTTGTTTTCAGTGATTCATGATCAGGCTAAATACCTAGGTTTGCCGGAAGTAGTAAAACAGTAGTGGTGAGCAGCAATGTCAATCGACCCAGACCCATTAGGTTTAAACATGTAACAAACATATATCGTGGGTTCTGAACGTTTTTGCGAAAAAAGATTGGCACTACTACTTGAGAAATCGATCCAGGGTATTCATGCATAATCACTGGAGGTTCTGTGTTGTCACCAGATGGTTTTGTGAGCATAATGGGGTTGAGTGTACACGGACTGCAATGGATTCTGTAATGGGTAGTAAACGATCCTTGACCCGCTTCTATGGCGCTCCACAGAATCAATAGACCGGCTTGGACGAATCAACCGGGTTTATCAAATTGTTCGATTCGACCAAGTGTGCAGTAAACGCTGATGAGCAAACCTCTATCGACCCTCGAGCTGGTCACGTCGGATGATGCTCCCGTATACGTTCAGATAATCACCTTGCTGTGCGTCCTATGTAGGCTGTCCCACAGCGGCAAATGAGAAGGTTAATATAAAAGAAGGCAGCGTTTACATACAATGTATCTTTTCGCTGGAGACGTGAAACTGTTGTGGAGGTAAGTCGAACACCTAATTGAGCCGCGAAATAGATTTTGTTAAGTGCTATGTTAAGTCTCCTGGCTATCATTTCAGCATTGCCGTCTGCTTTGAATGGTAACGTAATAAAGACAAACATTTTTGTCTATAATTTGTTATATATCCATCTCTGTGCTGACTACTGTGTGTTTACAAATGATATGTTCTTATGGATAGCCATTCTCGAGGAGTGTGTTAAATGTGCACTGTTCTTCTTCTCCTTCTTCTATACTGTCATATGAGCATATTTTCACGGCTCTATCTAGTAAACATCGAATTAATTTCATCTGCTTGATAGATGACCTGGTTTTTATGTGAAAGTTCCGATTCATATTCCAGTCCAACTCTACCCTCCCTTCATGTGACTGCTTTAGGGAGCAAATTTAATGATGGTGGAATACACTCAACAATGGACTCAATTCTGTTCACAATCCACAGCAAGCGATATGACATTCTTACAACTTGACCATACTAATTCCCAGAAATTGCGAAGTCTGGACTGTATATCTAGTCGTTTTACTTGGAAACTAAATGAATTACGTGTGGATAGTGACAAACGAACATACCTAAGACAAAATTAGTGACAACCCCACCAGTACGCTGTTTGCATCGAATTTGGCCCACATACAGTTTTCATCTGACCACATATGCTTGGTTCAATAAGTCAGGATGAGGAAAACTTAGTTTTGATTTGCTGGAACTGGCGAGCCATCCAAATTACATGGTTTCATACAAAACACCAATTTGCTGCGGAGAAGAATCATGTGTGAGTTGACCAGTTCTAATTATCTGTTGTGTAACAAGTTGAGAGTAATCACTGTTTGCTTCGTACTGTAACCAATTGTTTTTGTCGTTTCCAGTGACCACTGGACACGCAAGAACTAGGACGCGTGAAATTAAGTTCACTCAGATGGACACTGAGGAAATTCTGTGCGCAGCATCGGCCCACACCCAGGAGAGTTCTTGTAAATATCTCCAATATTACCCATATTTTTCTCATTACAACCTCCAGCATTCTAACCGCTAGGGGGCAGGTGATTATGACGGCCAGGATGAGGTACATGTACTGACTGACATCTCAGGAAATGTTGCACTTTGTCAAGCTCGTAGTGTTGTGTTCGAAAAAGACGCTTGGCCAGCGAGTTGGTTTATTACGCAAACTTC
>QNGE01002390.1:19024-36465 GCA_008508345.1 Paragonimus westermani
CATGGGCAGCTTGAAGCTTCACTTTGCGCCACCACTAGTCAGGTATGGAGCAAAGTACTCCCTTTAGTACTTTCAGGTATCAGAAACACACCGAAGGCCGACCTCCAAAACACACCAGCAGAGCTTGATAATGGCTCTACGCTGCGTTTGCCCGATGAATTTGTTTCACCTCCTCTTCCAGTTTCTTTCCTTCCTTCGAACTTTGTTTCGACACTGTCGCAATAAATGCGGGAAATTCAGCCCACACCCCCTTCTGAACAGAACAGGCCAGTGCACATGCGCAAGGATTTGGCCACTTGTTCACATGTACTCGTCCGTTGCGACGAAGTACGCAAGCCACTGCAGCCACCTTACTCGGGCTCCTTCAAGGTGCTTCAGCGAACACCCAAGCACTCCACAATCGATCGTAATGGTCGTTGCGACACCGTCTCCATCGATCACCTCAAAGTCGCGTATGTAGATGAGGATATCACCCGAATTCTTTCGCAGTCAGTCGCTGCAGCGCCCGCCCCCACACAGCCCTCTTCAGCAGTTGCTTCCGCGCCACTTGCTCCACGTCAAACGCGATCAGAACGTCACGTCCACTTCCCATCACGTTTTGTAGACATTGTTCATTATACATGGTTTCTATTTTCCTCTTCGGTAACCTTCTCATTTTAGAGATGAAGAAACAAAAATCAGTCGCAAAACAGAAAACGACAAAAAATGTTTTGTAAAGCAATACCTGAAGTGCGAGTAACACTAGAACGTCACATAGTGAGCCTGTATATAATTTTTGCTCGCCAGGTACTTATTTTCTTTCAATATTATAGGTGACGCGCAGAGCACGGTGGGGGGAGAGCACACTCTCGTCTGTCGTTGCAGCAGTTGTGAAAGCCTAACTCCCGTTTTTTTCTCCTCGAGGTTTGGTGGGTTGGATAGCCCGCCCCGACAGCACCACCTTAGGAACGCACGGACACTTCCGGATATTGCAAGCATACCGAACCCTCTTTACCGTTACCAACCTTCCTGAACGTAGCATACGTAGATGTTCTTGAATACGCAGGCCCCCTACTCAACCTGCGGTAACTTCAATGTCACTAGCACTATTTTCTTTGGATTTCGTCCAAGGCCTTCAAGCGTGAAGCCTTCTAGCAGAGACGTCAATGGGGACCTTCTGAGTTTGTCACGTATTCCAACTCTTTCGCTATTTATTTTGACCGTTGACATTGTCATCTCGTGATGTCCTCTTATCAGTTTGCTCCTGCCAGTCGGTCAGCAACAGAAACCGTGGACTTGAACGCCTACCAGACTAACCGCTGAAACCCCATTATATATAACGCGCCCAAGTAACCGCATCCTGAACCCTGTAATTAACCGGACCAAACCTTCTTATTCTCCGCGCAGACCGCGCCAAACGGAGAACACGTGTCAGTCACCGCTGCATCGCAACAAGAGCAAGAACAACAATGCAGGAAACATTAATATATTGTGTACATGATAGCTGACGCGATTTGGTTTTCGCTCGTTCATCATCGGATCGGTACACAACGAAGATCTTCAATGGCGACAGCTGTAAATTGTAATGTTCAACTTGGTTATTAGTGACCTTCTCATCACTGATTGTCAAAAATGAAAGCGACAGAACGCTGATCTGTGACATGTTTCAACGACTGGCTTTTCTCGCCCTACAATTGGATGGTACTGTTTGGTTAGTGACAGAAAGCTACCAGTCGACCATTTCGATTCAAAGCGGCTGCCATCGCAACATCTGAGGCGTCTGTTCCGACGAACAATTGTTTTGTATTGAACAGCGTAGATATCCGTTCTGAATAGACCGTCATTTAAGTCTCAAAGACTTCTCTGATCTCAACGGCCTGAGGAAATGTATTATTTACAGGTGTGTGGATTGTATCGAGGACGGGGATGTCCGTTGGTAAAAGCAGGTGAATGGTTCCACCACTCTCTGCCGCGACTTCCATTTAAGGGGGAACTGAACCCCGTAAAGGTCTTACGTGGTGTGAATCTGCTTGATTGTTGTTTGTGGACACCACACAGTAAGGTCTGACTTGTTCCGAAACGCTGACGATTTTGAATTCATCGAAACGCAATCCGTATTTCTTGAACAGGCGTAAGAACTCCTGAAGACTGATGTCAGGTTTCGCGGAGGTCCTTCTGTATACGATAAAAACGTCAACAGAAACAAACGTTCTTCAGTCGCTCGCGCACTATCATGGGGCGACGTCAGTCACACCAAATGGCATCCGATGATGCTGGCATGTATTTCCGCAAGCACCAAAAACCATAGACGGCTCTTTTTTCTTTGATAAAGACCTGACGACAAACACCCCTGAGGCCAAGTGCTATGTGTCGCAATTGGCCTTGTGTCCGATTAACTCACTGATTTTACGGACAGGACAGAAATCCATAAGAGTTTGTTTGTTCGTCGTTTCTGGCTTTTGGAACCCGAAAGAGGCAATATTAAGGACAAGCAGAATGGTCGTGGACTCCATATGGAGACTTCATGACCACCCTGTCTATTAGCGGGCTCTCAGAAGTGATAACGAAATCCAGCGAAGAAAGAATCTAGACCAAACGATGCCGCGTCGGAACGTCGAAACTCTTTGGCCCCGCTTCCGAACGTATCAACAGGAGGTATAATTGAACCACATATGTCCCGTTACCGGGGTAAACGGGTGGGCTGGATCAAGACCACCGAATGGGTCCCCAGGCTGCGGATTGCGGAACAACCCTATACGTGGAGGCTAACTGCGAAATAAGCGGAGTTCTCCCGGCGAGGAAGCACTTCCGGATAACGGACGGTAGTACTGTCAAGGTGTGGTGGATTCACGGTTAGCAGCCAAATCTCCTCTAAGGTGCTACATAAGCTCCATGACGCTACTACGATATGGTGTGTTACCTCATCACAAAACAGCTTCAGGTGATATCATGGAAGCAAATGGACTGCCGGACAACACGCCGGACGACGTATGACGTGATAACATCTCCAGCCTCAGCTAACCACGTAACAGCCCTGAGAAAGGTGTAATAATCGTCCCAATTATAACTGAGTTTATCGGGTACAAAGTATGCCGGATACCCTGAGTGGCTGGATTCAATTCGAAGGGTATATGAACCAATTTGGTCACCCGCCCCGGCAACATAAGCCATGTGCCTCAACAACCATGGCGATGTTGGAATCCTTGGCTGAACAGATCTACCCACAGCAGATCCGTTTTTGTCAGTGAGTCCTCAACCTGCGGCATCGCTTCAGTCGCAAACTCCTGTGGGATGCACTGGGCATTCTGGATGGTTGGACTCCATCCGAAAGGGGTATGAACCGGAGGACTACTTGTCACTGACCACCGTTGAACAGGGAACAGAATGTTCCGTCCGGTTACCTCGTAGGTTAGGCTGATTATGAACCAGATGATCAGGGTAAAACCCTCCACGCCAACCCGGAAGATTCGAGATTGTTTGTCATTACCAACTGCCATGTTGAACTTTTTTCAATCTGAACTACTTCCTAACATTACGGAATTCAGGTCAAAGTGTCAACCAAAAACAGGTTTTTCGATGAAGTTATTACAAAGAAGCTCGACAGCAAGCTCTGTGGAGACCAAAAGTCGTCCAAGCTTTAGCTCTTCAGGGAATTATGGAAAGTGGAGTTGCTTAAACCTCATAGTACTCGACGAAATCAGGTTCGTCTTATAAAGGTCGGTCGCACTCACTCCACTTAGTCGGAGGTAGTTACGATTGCTAGTTAGCTGGCACCAAATGGGACTGCCCAACAGTTCCAAAAGGGCCTATATTGTTCACGGAGACTGGCATAGCCTGTCTCCATTCTTTTCGGAACTTCCATTCACCTACTGTCTTCCGTACTTATTCTGGGTTCACCTTGGGTTATAATGATCTTTAACGGTATATACACCCAACCGCCCTAATTTTTTAATAAACTGTCGATCACGTAGCCATGAAAAACGCTTGACTTATGGAGTTATCTACTGTCGGACACTCGTTACATGATATATGAAAATACGCAGCGAACGCGAACACTGTTTTGAACCGCCGATGTCTCTGAATCTGCTGTCATTTCAAACGAGTTCTTTTGTCCAGTCTCTACGTTTTCACAGGCTTAGATGGTTCGGTCACGTATTACGGATGCCAGCTGTTCGTCTTCCACACCGAGCACTGTTCACTGACATTGCGACCGACCGGTGTAAGGTGCGAGGTGGACAGATAATGACCTGGCATAGGGAAAGGAAGTCGTTCACCAAGGGGATGGTCACTGTAGATCGAGTTCGTCTCCCGTGCTGGTGCCCTCGCGACTCACAGAGTCGGTGGCTGGAGACTCTAAGTGAGATGGCGGCTAATCGAGCTCAGTGACGTGGATGTTGTCGTTGTTTGTCCGAGTTGTCTGTGAGGTGAGTGTATTTACTGACGCGGGGTGGTGAAAGCCGTAAGGAAGCTGTCTCGCTGATCACGCCTTATTCTCACTTGCAGCTCGGTTGTTTGTTTGCAAGGTGTGGGCACCTTGATACTGAATGTTTGAATAGGGACGTAGTCATTTTCAGTAGTTAGGTCCCTTCCCGTCCACTTATATTTTCCCTCTTTCTTCCTATATAGGGTTTGATTTTTCTTCACGGTTGTATGGAAGTTAACCATTAGTGTGATCCACTGATATATAGCTGTTACGATGGCGTTGAGTTTTGTGGTTCACTTTCCATTATTTTCTGAGTTTTAGTTTCCTGTATATATTTGGAATCTATGCACATTACAGCTGTTGGTAATTAATTTTTTTCATATTGCATATTTATTTTTGGCAACTTCAAATTGCTTTTGTGCCAGTTGATGGTCTGCGTTACGCACAGCGAGACTCACACACGGGTTTCTTTCCCTTCATCGCAAAACGCACAAGAAAATTCACCGATTTTGGGAAAGGCAGACGCGCTTAGCGGCCTAGATTATTCACTTGCCTGCCTGAGGTTTAGTGTGTAATGTAGTCCCGAAACTCATAGTTGCATATTGTACCTAAGCAATTCAATAGGCTCGCATGACCTATGCTGTATTATTGTTTGTCTGCATGTCGTGTCTGTGGCGCGAACCCGATAGACACATGTGTCACATTCTTCCGGTTTAGTTGCCCGTCGACGACCGGTCTCTAGCCTCTCTTGCTAGTTCGCGTGTCGGTGCCTTTTGTAGCGCTATCAGAGGCCACCTTTACATTTCGTCGAATGAAGTATTGGTCTCTCCTCAGCGGCCTTTTGCTTTTTGCGTCTGATAATTGCGCACCTGGGGAAAAAGAGACTTAATGCGATGTGCACTAAATTGTTGAGCCTGACCAAATTAGTGTGCCTTGTCGAGTAATATTGGTTCCACAGTTATACCTTTTTTATAACTGCGTTGCTATTTTTTATACATTTCACATGTTGTTTAAATTTGATTTATTATCCACTTCGTCGTATTGGTGACTCAATAACACGTTTGGTCAGACGCTCCGATCAGTGCAACAACCGTGGGGATTGCGCCTTCTGGATGCGATTACATTAGATCGTGGTTTGCTCAGTCACTAGCTACTCTTTGCGCTGGGAGAGATTAGTTCACATTTAACGGGTTCTCATCAAGTCGTTCCGGCACCGACACCTCACGTTATTGACGAGGAGGACTGTAGAGACATTCTTGGTTTGCCACGTATTCCAACTCTTTTGCTATTTATTTTGACCGTTGACACTATTGACATTGTTTGGTTGCATGTCTGGATTTTCTCGTTGGTTCGACCGCCCAAGGTCACAATTAAACTTGCACCTTCCGGACGCTAGCTACTGGTCTGTTGCGCTTTGCTTCTGTTGTGTTTTGCTTAGAGCTCGCTTTCCCGGTCTCTTTGCAATAAACGTCGTTGTCCTATAATCAGTTTTTCTGATTTAATTATTGTGGAGAATAGGAACGATTCTAGACAGAAACGTACCAATCCTCTACAATTTGGTGAGCCCGATTATCAATCCATTTTTTTCAGCCACTTTTTTCCGGTTCACTAAAACAAATTATTTTAACCCGAAACCTCTTAATTCCGGTAAACTGTTTTCAATTTTGGGAGTTTACCTCATTTTATTAGTTCATATATATATACGTAAATTTTCGTTGGTACTTTTAGTGTATATATATATTAAGTTTGGCCTTATTTTGCAATGGAATCTGAACAGAAGCCGTCAGTCGGAGCAGTCACAATTACTGTTCCACAGTTCCCAGATATGGAACCCGCTTTGTGGTTTATGTATTCAGAGGCGGAGTCCTACAATCAGCGCGTTACGACAGATCAGGCTAAATTTAGCCAACTTTCGGCCAGGCTTCCCAAGGATGTCACGATGCAAGTGCGTGACCTCCTGCTGAATCTACCCACCGAACATGGATATGAAACCCTTAAGGAAGCCTTTAACAGACGGGTCACGCCTTCCGGTGGATCTCGGCTACAACAACTCCTTAGGTATCTGCAACTGAGAGATAAGCGACTGTCTGATCTGTTGCTTCGAATGCAACAGTTGCTGGGCCCCTCATTCATGGATGACACGCTATCAGAGAGCACCTTTGCATTTCGTCGAATATAGTATTGGTCTCTCCTCAGCGGCCTTTCGGTTTTCGCGCCTGATAATTGCGTACATGTGGGGACAATAGACTAAGCTCGAAGTGCACTAAATTATCAATCGCTGAATCCCGGTCATGTCAACTAGACTTTAGCTTTTCTGCTTTCTTCTTCCACACCCTTGGACCACCACTGAACGCGTAAGCATAAACGGAAATGCAAGCTCGTCAATCTCAAAATCTTATCAGTCAAACATCAAGATGTCAATAGGTTCAAGCCTTCATCCTGTCCTGGTTTTGAATCGGAAACCGAGATCGACGAACCAATGAAAACAGAGACAAGGCAGACTCCGAATAGGCGGTGTATTTACTCGCCAGACGATTTGCAAACTTGCGTAGGTGAATGGTCGGTGTTTATGAAGTACCGGGGTGCATGTCACCACATCCCGGTAGCTGAAGAAGACATACCAAAAACCGCTGTCATTACCGGCTTCCGACCTCCTAATTCTGACTGCGGAATCGTATTCTCCTGGTCAGGTTTACCTTGACAGGGTTTAGGGCATGACTGTCCATAAATGCTTACTCTGCATTTAGAGCGGACATAAAATGGCTTCAATAAATTGATACACTTTACTCGGAGTAATCGGTGATAGAATCAACCTCAGACCGTGTCATGCAAGTGAAACAAAAATGGTCTTTAGATCCAATTATACCGACCGTTGCCTTGGGAAAGGAGTGCATCTACAGAAGTGTTGTTCACAAAGTGATGGTACAATTTGTCGAAAACCGGCGCGTTCTTATGTGGTTCTCCTTGTGCTTCAGAATTGGCCACGCTGTGAAAATTGTGAGCAGTTTGGATTTGAGAGAGACGAGGCTAGTGCCTCTGTGGTTATCGCACGATGTCCTGGCCCGTTTTTCGAAGCTAGAAATGACTTGATAAACACCAGTTATGAGGTACCTCGTCAACCAACACTGTAGAATGGTAGGACCTCCCAGCTGGCACGTCCGTTCTTTGGGCGTTCCATGAAATTCCTAAGTGAACATTTTCCGGTAGTCCATAGGACGGTCGTAGAAAATTTCAGCGCACCACAGCTTGTACAGTCTCTTCCAGTCTCACACGCAACTCACCGATTATACGTACGACAAGTTACTCTGTACGTTTTCCCCGACTTAACGGAGAATAATAGAAGGACGTTTCATGCCGAAAAATACGGTAGCTGTTGTGAAAATGTATTTTCGCTGGAGACTGCACGATCGCAGTCGTATGACTAGGGATATTCCGTTTGATCGTTTTGTGGATCTATATGCCAGTATGATTTGTTCCTCGTCAGCCGCACATATCTTTATCCAGCTTTCTGGATCCATCTCTGTAGTTTTTCTTTCACGGCCTTGTATGACGAACCAGAAATCTCGGGCACATTATAACACTCTATAAATTTTAACTGTTAGTCCATTGAAAACCTTACCCACGATGAGCTCCGACAGGAGTGTGGGCACAAACGAGAACTTTTTATTGACACCCCTTCAGTTGTTGTTCGCCAGCTCGTCCGTTATCAACGTCTCCATTATGTTTCATGTACAACTTCCCATTCTCCTTCCGCCAATTTCGTCGACATGATCGGACCAAATATGCGCTAGTTACAAGTTTGAAAAACTTAAGATCTTCAGGTGGAAGCTACGATCTTCCAGTTGGTTGTTCAAGATTTGAGCATCCTCGACATCAGTCGTTGGGAATTTAGTCGTAAAATCGCCCGAAAGCTTGGGAAGACTTCCAGCAAACGTAAATCTTGGCACGTTCAGTTCCAGGCGCATAGGGTGTAACTCTTCAAGCATACGCATGTTTGAACGAACAACCTTCTGAAGGTAATCTTTTTTGAGTTAGTTGACACCTGAAACGATGAGTCAATTTTTTCTTTCGTGGTCACAAACAGTGCAGAATTGTCATGTGCATTAGATTTAATGAGACTTCCCACTAGTGAGCTACATGGGGAGCATTAATTCAGCTAATTTACTGTCTATATGGAAGCAACATGGCTGTCAGAGAAGAGAAAGACGTTCGTTGATGGTCTTGGGCCCACGGATCCAGTGACCATACACTGAAATGGTGGAGTTGGCGGTGAATAATCGATGTCCAAAGTGAATACTTTCTTTCTAATTGTATTTATTTCGTCCGTGGTGAGGTCTGGTTTGAAAGTTCGCTTATTGAACAGTCTGAAGAGATACGGTCTACCTTTTGCGTTACGCGTTTTTCATCGTTTTCGATGTGAATTGTAGCCTCAGAGGAAGGCAACTCAGACAGTTCTTCCAGGATCGAATCGCACTGCAGTCCGAAGTTCGCCTGCAAATGAATGAATTGTTGAAAATACACTATCTATGCTCCTAAGAACTTCAGTTGTATGTTCCTTTGAAGATGATGGTACCGGTAAACCTTCCAGGCGGTAGCTACTAATCATGGTGCATGGTCCTGCCCGTCACGAGGTAAGCAACGGCCCGAGCCACAGTACCTCCTGATCAGACCACGGTTACTGTTATTGTCACTGTTGTTATCACCATTACGACTGTGATAAGCAGTAGGGGACTTCTTGAGTACAAGTCGAACACCCAAGATTCACTGCAGCATAGGAATCACCTTGGAATTTTCAGCCAACCTTTTCAAAAAGAGACTTCAATTTTGAGCGTCGCTCTTGTCACAACTCGTCGGGAATGTGTATCCCTGCAACGGTGAGACTAGAACTATGGCCACGCTTTCGCTAGGCACTATGGTTCATCAGTGCTCCATTGCCCTCACATTCGGCACAACCGAATTATCGTATGCAAACGTTCAATCACACCCGCCTGTGAGTATTGCTCTTATTGCGCGATCGTCTCTAGAGAAGACAGCAACTGTCCTGTTAACCCCAACCAGTGACCCCACGAGTAGGACTACAAGTTGAAATCATAAAAATCATTAAACTTGTGGAGCAGTACATTCCACTACTAACAGGTACTGGGGGATTTCGGCTGATATATGCTGAGCACCATTCGTGGTAGTTTGAGACTTGGAATTATTGAATTGATCGCACCTTTGTGGTCGATAGAAAGAACATTTTTTGGCCGGTGGTACGTACGAAGCTGCTCCAGCATCTGATTAAAAGTGAAAATTTGGTCAAAACTTCCTCTTCCGGGGTGAAACCTTGCTTGTTCTTCCCTAGTACCTGCCTTTCATACTTCAGTGGGTTGATGAAGCATAGTTGATGCCCGAACCGTAATAACGATTCCTTTCTTACACATCAAGTAACCTCTATAGTAAGGGTTATTCTCCGTCGTCTACACGAGTTGAAACAACTGAGTCAATGCCTGTACTAATCTCTTCCTTTGAAAAGTGCTGGCGCTAATTTGTTTGAGCCGGGATCCCAACTGTGTTTGGAAGCCGCTGTGTGGTAGTGGACTTCAGTGTGGTAGGTGGTTTTAAATCTACCGATCATTTTACTTTATTGCAAGTTTTCAGTGGTAATATAGTGTATATACGAGCCTGGCTAACGCTCTCAAAGTGTCCATCTCAGTGGTTCATCCTTGTGCACTTGTGGATACATGTGCCGTCCTACTCTCTGATAGTTTCACTGACAGACGGACGCTCTAAGTCAGTCGTACTCGTAAACTTGAATAGTGTTGACGCTCTTTAAGGTAAAGGTGGTTTTCAGTTCATCCACTTCCTCCATTAACCAAACTGGTAGACGACAAGGCTGCACCCGAGCTTCTTACAGTTCTCTTCTAAGCTTATATGAATTGCCCTAAGAAGTGTTTCGTCAGGCGTTCCACAATTCTGGGGGAGTCTGTGGGATCAGGTGTTTTTTTCAAACCACAAACAACTTTGCCGCATGTTACATCACCTGATTCACGAATGCCGTGTGAGATATTTGCTTAACAGCTGGGGGATCTTGAGAATTATAATCGCTAAGCCTGCATCGCATGCTAGTTTGGCAGTATACTTTACATCCAGTCTGGTCAGTTTCTCCGAAGCTGGCTGCTGCTGTCAGTAGGGTCGTTACCGAAGGGAATCAAGGAGAAAACCTTATCTTGTTGCCGATGAGAAATTATGGAGAATGGTAAAGCCATGAGTTGAATTTGCTAACTACCATCATCTGTGACGGCGGAAATAAGTCCGGTTGTCCCTGAAAAGAAGGGTGTACAATGTATATGTGCGTTATCTTGTCGTGTGATTTGGGAACGTGTCCTGTCCGTGACGAAGATGTAAACGGACTTGATGTTTGTCAATCGTTGCATCCACCATCTGGTTAGCATCAGGTAGACAGCTCGCGTGAACAACGCGTTAGGTCAATGGCACACGTTTAGGAACATCGGGAGTACGCAACCAATCGGTTACCCAATCAGGCTGTGTAGCCTGCACTGGTTGTATGCCGCACTCCGCGTGCTATCAGACCGCCTTTCACATCAAACATTATTTACTGAGATCGCCAACAGTTGGGTAAAGTTGTGTGGCGACCAGTCAGCTACGTAGACACGAAATATGAACACCTTGCCTGTTTCGTTGAGCTTAGTGGGTAGGTGTCGCCTGCTTCAGCGAGGTCCTTGGGGTCACTAATCCCCGGTTAGAAACGTTATTCAAGATAGTCGTTTGCTGTAGTCATTGGCTTTCCTGCATTCTTAACATTTCAGTTTCTTCTGGCTAGTCTTGGCTAATCAATTCAGTTCATTCATGTCAAATTTTCCTCCTTGCTTATCCCACGTTACTTTTGCAATAAGCGGCGGCCCAAGCCACAACACCTGATCAGCCTCGTGGCTGTTATGAATCACTGAATGAGCGAATGAACGTTGACTCTACCGGGTTTTCCTACTGGGGTCCAGAAGATGTCGTCACTGGTTAGAAGTATTGAAGGATGTGGCTGCAAACCGATGGCTGTTTCGTAGTCCATGCGCCACTCTCCTCCTTGGGTACGCGTTGGGATTAGACTACCGACTGGATCAGCTAGTATATCGTCAGTCTTTCGTAAGAGTCTCTCTCCGTTGAAATGCCACTCTGTAGGATGTAATTAACGCTTCGCACTCATCTCCCAAAAATATGCCTGACGCACATGCTTAGACCCCTAGATTATACTTGGTTCTCTCCCAAATAGCGCAGCCTGTCACTTTACCGATAAACTCTATGCAAGCCAGTATCCAGTACGACCTACGTTGGTTTTTCTTCCCGCCCCGAGTTTCCACAATATCTTACGTGTAACTACTGCGATGCGTGGGCTGCCCATATGCCTGTCGTTTCTATTGCTTCATTCGTATAACTGTGCCTAAGCTTTATTCTGTCTTCTCTATCCACCCTATCTATGAGCACCCTCTTATTCACCTACTCAGATTTGCCTCTCCTGCAAATGAAGCCATCCCTTAGTTTTCAGTCAAGGCTCTCTAATCCACACAGCACGCATAACCCACACGGTGAAGTTGTACCACTAGAAACTCCACGCGGTGAGAGGAAACGGACTCTCACGTTCGATCCTTCCATTCTTTCGAAACATCAAACGTTCTCCATAATGTCCCTACAGTGAACTCGAGAAGACTCGCTACACATCCGCCTACCTACCATTGATCATACTTCGCTCTGAAACGTACTCATCGCTCTGATAATTCAAGTCTGCAAGGTATCCGGTTGTGTGCGTTCCGAAGCAGAATAACTCGAGATTGTTTGTCATTACCAACTGCCATGTTGAACTTTTTTCAATCTGAACTACTTCCTAACATTACGGAATTCAGGTCAAAGTGTCAACCAAAAACAGGTTTTTCGATGAAGTTATTACAAAGAAGCTCGACAGCAAGCTCTGTGGAGACCAAAAGTCGTCCAAGCTTTAGCTCTTCAGGGAATTATGGAAAGTGGAGTTGCTTAAACCTCATAGTACTCGACGAAATCAGGTTCGTCTTATAAAGGTCGGTCGCACTCACTCCACTTAGTCGGAGGTAGTTACGATTGCTAGTTAGCTGGCACCAAATGGGACTGCCCAACAGTTCCAAAAGGGCCTATATTGTTCACGGAGACTGGCATAGCCTGTCTCCATTCTTTTCGGAACTTCCATTCACCTACTGTCTTCCGTACTTATTCTGGGTTCACCTTGGGTTATAATGATCTTTAACGGTATATACACCCAACCGCCCTAATTTTTTAATAAACTGTCGATCACGTAGCCATGAAAAACGCTTGACTTATGGAGTTATCTACTGTCGGACACTCGTTACATGATATATGAAAATACGCAGCGAACGCGAACACTGTTTTGAACCGCCGATGTCTCTGAATCTGCTGTCATTTCAAACGAGTTCTTTTGTCCAGTCTCTACGTTTTCACAGGCTTAGATGGTTCGGTCACGTATTACGGATGCCAGCTGTTCGTCTTCCACACCGAGCACTGTTCACTGACATTGCGACCGACCGGTGTAAGGTGCGAGGTGGACAGATAATGACCTGGCATAGGGAAAGGAAGTCGTTCACCAAGGGGATGGTCACTGTAGATCGAGTTCGTCTCCCGTGCTGGTGCCCTCGCGACTCACAGAGTCGGTGGCTGGAGACTCTAAGTGAGATGGCGGCTAATCGAGCTCAGTGACGTGGATGTTGTCGTTGTTTGTCCGAGTTGTCTGTGAAGTGAGTGCATTTACTGACGCGGGGTGGTGAAAGCCGTAAGGAAGCTGTCTCGCTGATGACGCCTTACTCTCACTTGCAGCTCGGTTGTTTGTTTGCAAGGTGTGGGCACCTTGATACTGAATGTTTGAATAGGGACGTAGTCATTTTCAGTAGTTAGGTCCCTTCCCGTCCCCTTATATTTTCCCTCTTTCTTCCTATATAGGGTTTGATTTTTCTTCACGGTTGTATGGAAGTTACCCATTAGTGTGATCCACTGATATATAGCTGTTACGATGGCGTTGAGTTCTGTGGTTCACTTTCCATTATTTTCTGAGTTTTAGTTTCCTGTATATATTTGGAATCTATGCACATTACAGCTGTTGGTAATTAATTTTTTTCATATTGCATATTTATTTTTGGCAACTTCAAATTGCTTTTGTGCCAGTTGATGGTCTGCGTTACGCACAGCGAGACTCACACACGGGTTTCTTTCCCTTCATCGCAAAACGCACAAGAAAATTCACCGATTTTGGGAAAGGCAGACGCGCTTAGCGGCCTAGATTATTCACTTGCCTGCCTGAGGTTTAGTGTGTAATGTAGTCCCGAAACTCATAGTTGCATATTGTACCTAAGCAATTCAATAGGCTCGCATGACCTATGCTGTATTATTGTTTGTCTGCATGTCGTGTCTGTGGCGCGAACCCGATAGACACATGTGTCACATTCTTCCGGTTTACTTGCCCGTCGACGACCGGTCTCTAGCCTCTCTTGCTAGTTCGCGTGTCGGTGCCTTTTGTAGCGCTATCAGAGGCCACCTTTACATTTCGTCGAATGAAGTATTGGTCTCTCCTCAGCGGCCTTTTGCTTTTTGCGTCTGATAATTGCGCACCTGGGGAAAAAGAGACTTAATGCGATGTGCACTAAATTGTTGAGCCTGACCAAATTAGTGTGCCTTGTCGAGTAATATTGGTTCCACAGTTATACCTTTTTTATAACTGCGTTGCTATTTTTTATAC
The DNA here is from genome assembly GCA_008508345.1 of Paragonimus westermani. Classification (NCBI taxonomy): domain Eukaryota; kingdom Metazoa; phylum Platyhelminthes; class Trematoda; order Plagiorchiida; family Troglotrematidae; genus Paragonimus; species Paragonimus westermani. Next base: position 33,196 of record QNGE01002390.1, read on the forward strand.
ATTTCACATGTTTTTTAAATTTGATTTATTATCCACTTCGTCGTATTGGTGACTCAATAACACGTTTGGTCAGACGCTCCGATCAGTGCAACAACCGTGGGGATTGCGCCTTCTGGATGCGATTACATTAGATCGTGGTTTGCTCAGTCACTAGCTACTCTTTGCGCTGGGAGAGATTAGTTCACATTTAACGGGTTCTCATCAAGTCGTTCCGGCACCGACACCTCACGTTATTGACGAGGAGGACTGTAGAGACATTCTTGGTTTGCCACGTATTCCAACTCTTTCGCTATTTATTTTGACCGTTGACACTATTGACATTGTTTGGTTGCATGTCTGGATTTTCTCGTTGGTTCGACCGCCCAAGGTCACAATTAAACTTGCACCTTCCGGACGCTAGCTACTGGTCTGTTGCGCTTTGCTTCTGTTGTGTTTTGCTTAGAGCTCGCTTTCCCGGTCTCTTTGCAATAAACGTCGTTGTCCTATAATCAGTTTTTCTGATTTAATTATTGTGGAGAATAGGAACGATTCTAGACAGAAACGTACCAATCCTCTACAATTTGGTGAGCCCGATTATCAATCCATTTTTTCCAGCCACTTTTTTCCGGTTCACTAAAACAAATTATTTTAACCCGAAACCTCTTAATTCCGGTAAACTGTTTTCAATTTTGGGAGTTTACCTCATTTTATTAGTTCATATATATATACGTAAATTTTCGTTGGTACTTTTAGTGTATATATATATATTATAAGTTTGGCCTTATTTTGCAATGGAATCTGAACAGAAGCCGTCAGTCGGAGCAGTCACAATTACTGTTCCACAGTTCCCAGATATGGAACCCGCTTTGTGGTTTATGTATTCAGAGGCGGAGTCCTACAATCAGCGCGTTACGACAGATCAGGCTAAATTTAGCCAACTTTCGGCCAGGCTTCCCAAGGATGTCACGATGCAAGTGCGTGACCTCCTGCTGAATCTACCCACCGAACATGGATATGAAACCCTTAAGGAAGCCTTTAACAGACGGGTCACGCCTTCCGGTGGATCTCGGCTACAACAACTCCTTAGGTATCTGCAACTGAGAGATAAGCGACTGTCTGATCTGTTGCTTCGAATGCAACAGTTGCTGGGCCCCTCATTCATGGATGACACGCTCCTCAAGGAGTTGTGGATGCAACGCCTTCCGGTTAACACGCAAGCTATTCTCACAGCAGCCAAATCCCCGACCTTGTTGGACACAGCACAACTCGTTGATGAGATTTAGAATCGTTTTTGCACCGACCCCCTATCTTTATTAGAGCGGCGACGAATGGTACGGAAGTGGGTCTCAAAACCCCGAACTTTTCAGCCCCACAGCTTTCATCTCGTTCGCCACTCGATGATTGGCGCACGACTCGGACAGAGATAACAGCTCTTCAGCGAGATTTCGCCCGCCTTAAGACGCGATCCCCTTCGCGTCGAGGTCGGAGGCAGTCCCCGCGTAAATCTCAGGCATCTGGCGAATTGTGCTGGTACCACAACAAGTTCGGCAACCGGGCGAAGCGTGGTGTCGCCCCTCGTAAACACTTCAACCAGTGAAACTCCCGAGCCGGCCCGTAATTGCGACAAACGCGGCCGGCACCCTCCCTAACAGTCGCCTCTTTCACATTAAGGATTCAAACACGGGAATCACGTTCCTGGTTGATACCGAGGCGGAAGTCAGCGTGAGTCCTCCAAGATCCGGCGAGGCAACCCTCTCTTCCCTACCCATGCTTCGTGCTGCTAACGGCACACCCATCTCCACCTATGGTCAACGCTTGCTCACGCTTGACCTAGGCCTCCGGCGAACATTTCGCTGGGTTTTCACGGTTGCAGCCGTACCTTTCGCTATTTTGGGAATTGATTTTCTTCAGCATTTCGACCTCGTGGTCGATACGCGGAGACGGAAACTGGTCGATTCCCGTACGAAAATTAGCATCAGCGGCAGCCAGGCATACTCAGAGGCCATTAGTCCTCTTATTCTTCAGCCTGAAATCTCTCAGCCTTACGCATCCTTATTTTTAGATTTCCCACAGCTCGTTCGATCTGCGAACGAACCCGTTCCAGTCACTCCAACTTGCACTCACCGCATTAGAACTAAAGGCCCACCAGTCTCCTGTAGACCAAGACGTCTCGCCCCGGACAACCTTAAAATTGCTAGGGCGGAGTTTGAACACATGCTCGAACTAGGGATAATCCGCCCTTCTAAGATTCCATGGGCCTCCCCACTCCATATGCTTCCCAGGAAGTCAAGTGTTTGGCGCCCTTGTGGCGATTACCGCGGCCTCAACAATGTCACAATCGCTGATAGGCATCCTACCCCGCACATCCAGCTCCTCTCAGCCTGTCTTTCTGGTAGAAATTTGTTCATTAAGATTGATCTGGTCCGCGCTCACCACCAGATCCCAGTAGAGGAGTCTGATATCCCCAAAACGGCCGTCATCAAGCCTTTTGGCCTGTTCGAATTCGTTCGAATGCCATCTGGCCTCACAAACACTGCACAAACCTTCCAGCGTTTTATCCACGAAATATGCAGAGGCCTGGATTTCGTCTACCCCTACTCAGACGATATATTGGTGGCCAGTTCTTTTGAAGAAGGACATGTGCAACATCTACGTTCCTTGTTTACCAGGTTAGCCCAACACGGGGTAACCGTCAATCCAGCAAAGGTAGGTGCTGTCAATGATTTTCCTGAGCCTACATCTTTTAGACAGCTTCGTCGTTTTACCGGTATAGTTAATTACTACCGGCGTTTTATCCCTCATTGCGCGCAACTTCAATAGCCCCTTACGGACTTACTCCGAGGCACTACACGTAAATTCAGTTTTACGGACGCAGGACGCACAGCATTTGTAGAGCTTAAAAAAGCTTCATCCAGTGTTGCCCTTCTAGCCCACCCAGACGCCCAGGCCCCACTTTCTCTTCTTGCTGATGCCTCAAGTGTAGCTGTCGATGCCGTATTGTAACAGTATGTCGAGGACAAGTGGCAACCCTTAGGTTTCTTCTCCAAACGCTTGTTACCGACCGAATCACGGCATAGCAAGTTTGGAAAAGAACTACTCGCTATATACCTGGGTATATACTATTTCCATCATGCCTTGGAAGGTCGCCTCTTCACTGTGTTCACTGATCACAAGCCCTTGGTGTAGGCACTGAGATCTTCATCAGACAGGTACTCCCCCAGGGAGATCAGACACCTGGACTATGTTTCGCAGTTTACCTGCGACATACGGCATGTTTCAGGTGCCTTCAAC
>QNGE01002390.1:42260-97466 GCA_008508345.1 Paragonimus westermani
CCTCGCGACTCACAGAGTCGGTGGTTGGAGACTCTAGGTGAGATGGCGGCTAATCGAGCTCAGTGGCGTGAATGTTGTCGTTGTTTGTCCGAGTTGTTTGTGAGGTGAGTGTATTTACTGACGCGGGGTGGTGAAAGCCGTAAGGAAGCTGTCTCGCTGATCACGCCTTATTCTCACTTGCAGCTCGGTTGTTTGTTTGCAAGGTGTGGGCACCTTGATACTGAATGTTTGAATATGGACGTAGTCATTTTCAGTAGTTAGGTCCCTTCCCGTCCCCTTCTTTTTTGATTCCCTCTCTTCCCATATAGGGTTTGCTTTTTTTTCATGGTTGTGTGGCAGTTAAGCATTAGTGTGTACCACTGATGTGATGATGATGTTGATGACGATGATGGTGACAAGATCGCTTTGAGTTTACATTTTTGAGAATCAGATTTCTCAACGTTTAGTCAACTTCTGAAGGTCAAAGGACGCACCACAGAATGTAGTTTTAGCACAGTCTGCACTGTTATCTACCCTAACATACGCATAATTTTGCCCACTGTCTATAGACTTAAGCGGAGGTGCTCAACCTGGCAGCTTATAAACTCTCTTTAGCTGGAATCCTTTTGGATACGCTTCTGTTTTGCGTTAGAATACAGGGCGGTTCCCAATTCATCATGGTCACGAGGTCCATCTTCATTACCAGACCATCTTTGAAACGACCGTTGGCTTCTGTTTTTGTCTGTGAACCAATTCAGACAAACGATGGTACGCTTTAAGGACAGTCTCCTTTCATTTCCAGACTCGACAGAGATCTGGCAGTCTTGTCAACATGCTTGCATCAGCAAGATTATTAGCTCAAAGAACAGCATATTTGATGCTTTATGTTTTTTAGACGTTCTTCGAATATTTCACAGCTGAACTCACTGGATCCCACTTCTTCATGTACACGGCTGTGTGACTACTCATCCCGTATTTTTCTGACTAAGCATGTGATGTTTGTTCCCGTTATTCTGCAAGCTTTCACTTGCAATTTCCCGTTAGCATGATATCTGTGGATTACGAGTTTTGTCTTATACCATTGCCACTTTATTGAAGCTTCTTTCTATACTGGTGCTCAGTTTATCTCGATTCGTGGATTCGCTCCTCTTGTGAGACGTGTGGAGCTCTACTGGCTGAAGTACACCTCTCTGTGTAATATCGTGTTTATCTCTTCAGTTTTCCATCTGTGCGACTTTTTATCTTCCAGTTGAGCTTACATTTCCTGCTCTTCTTCCTGTGCAGCTTCTTCGTGTCAGTATGACACATCAACTAATTTTGGAGTTTTTCGTTGAACTAAAACGCAATCAAAGCTCCAGAACGGTCGCCGCGAGTCTGTCCAAATTCGCCACTCTTGTTAATCGTATCCGAATTTCCAAACGCCGGTAAGTTCTTTTTATGTTGGACTACGTTCTGTTCCGACCACTTCATTTAACCGATAGTGACCGGCAACTTGTGCTGTGCTATCTATCCCTTAGAATTTAATTTGTATAGGAAAAACGTATGACGAGCAAGTCTGTTTTCGGTGTTTCATCATCAAACTAAATACAGCACATTCGTATCGTTTACTCACGCGCAAAAGAATATACAATAAGGCGTCAAAGGGTTGCTATTAACATCAGAATAATTGGGTCTCCTTATGGTACAAAATATGAGTGTCTGTTAAGATAGTGATCATAACTACTTAATCTGTCCAGTTCAGACATCGACACAAGAGCGTGGGAGTCTAAACGTTTTGTCGGAGTGTTTTTGAGTACATCTTAGGAGGGAGAGTAAACGAATGGTAATAGCTTTCTCGACTGCCAATAGACGACCTTTGACTTGCTTTAGTTGTACACAACAAGCTTAACAGATAAGACGGAAGGAGTCTGCGGGATTGATCGGTTAGTTGGACTCCATTAAGTACGCATTGGTCAAAGACGAACCAGAATTTGCCAAGTCACGTGTTAGCCATACCGGATGATGCTTCCGAAGGCGTTCAGGTAATCGCAGTGTTGTGTAGCCTGTGTAGCTCGTGCCACAGAAACTGGAAGTGGTGTGAACAATAAGAGGCAGCATCAACAAAAATTGCACTTTTCAACTGAGAGCACAAAATTGGCGTGAAAGTTAACTGAGCTCGTAGTTTGGCTGCAAAGTAGAGCTTACTTAGGGCCACGCTAAGTTTGTTGCTCATGTTTCTGGAGGCAATGTCGCCTTTAAAAGATAGTGGTATTTAAGCAGACTTCTTGTTTGTGGTGTGTGGTTTTCTTATTTTTATGCTACTCAACATTTGCCTGTGAATTGTCGGTCCCGAATAGCCGTTCGTAACCAGTACGACAATTATGAACTTTCTTTCCTCCTTTTAAGTGTCACTTGAATGGATTTTCGTAGCTCGACAAGGCATGAGATTGGTTTCCTGCCCTAGTTGTAAAAACACAAAAGTCCGTATATTGCCCAGTTCAAGTTATTTTCCTTTGCATCGTCCCATCCGAGTTGCGTAACAGGAAGACGTCTAGAATTGAGATATCTTCGGAAGATACATTACTAGTGTGTAGATGTGTAGGTGCCGGCAACCATGTTTTTGTCAGCATTATATTATTATTATCGTTAGTATTATCATTGTTAATCTGTAAATTTCGGTTGCAACGTTTTAACATGCGGTAGCATTTTAATTGTTATCTGCAAACGAAAGAACACATGTAATTCCCTAACTGTCGTATACTGAAGGGACGTGCATCTTATAATAAGAACATGGGACTGCGTTCAAAATTCGCAGTAGCATATCGGAATAAAGATAGAATTTCACGGTCGGTTGTCGTTTTTATCGTTGCTCGACTTTTTGATGCTCCGTTTTGCGTATGAGTTTGAAAACAGTGTGTTCAGTAGCCGTTGGTGGTATGGGCTCTTGTTTTTGTGATGTTGACGGAGCGATGGATTGTGATTTCTTTTAGTCTATGTCGTATATGACATTTTTACGGCTTTTCTTTTCCCTATTGTGCATATTGTACGTCGCTTAGTTGGATTGGAAGCTTGATGCGACATCTTGAAGTGAAGAAAACAGATGAAGACTAACCAAGTAATAAGCCTGGATGAGTAAAAATTCCATCCCGCTTCCGGTTTCTTTGATTTTACACTACTGATGGATGTCGCGTACACTCCTCATCTGAGAAAGCATGTTGAATCAACTAAGGCAAGCGCCGACGTCAGCTGTTTCAATGCCTCAGTGTCAAGACGTTACATGTCTCCTGCATTGTCTCTCCAGTCGAATCCAAGTTCCTTAAATAATCTCCACGCGTAAGGCGGTACTGTGACGTTCGAAAAAGTTGCCCAAGCTAATTAATCAAACAACGGGAAGTCGCTCAGTTTATAGAGGCGTTTAGCTTACTCACTGAAATCCCAGTATCTGACGATCTTGCTGACCAGGTTGGAGGTTCCAACTCACACAACAATCGTGCACACAACCGCCGCCAGTCATTAGCTGTCATGGAACTTATTCTGTTAGATTAAAACAGGATGTGCAGGCATAATTATGATCTTTAAAAAAGAACTGTTGATTGTATTTACTTCAAGACCTATGCAGCTACCTGGGAGGTCAACCTTTGTAGCAAATCTTACACCGCCTTCAAAAATGAATATTAGCATCAGTTGCTTTTTTGGGTCCAAATAGATCCTAAATTGTATTACTACTGAGTAGTGTGGCAGATTCATGATTTTAGATGAGACCCAACTGTGAAAAGTCAGGGCTTCGGCTGGATTTGAACCAGTGACAAATACAGCATGCCTTAACGCGGCAAGCACTCTACCAGCTGAGATACGAGGCCACATCAGGAGCTTTGAAATTTCACATTTGGACTCTGTTACCCACCCGTCCTAAATTGATGGATAGATATCACTAATACATTTGTGATGTTTTGGGTTACCTGTCTGTCGCCTCAAACCAAGACGATATAGTTGGCATGGTGTAAATCACGACATATCTTATTTTGGGGTTTATCGATATCATCACTTTTACTGGAAATCGTATCTGTTCACTCTGCACACTCTCCACTTCAAAGTGCCTCAGTACCGCTCTCGCGTACCTCGATTTCGGCCATCGAACTTTACGAAAGTGATACTGGGGTATCTTAAAGTGAAAGAAGCGCCCTGATACCATTTTGAAAATGTAGCAGTGACAGACTTCCCGTGATTTTCAAATCTCAGACGTTTGGTTCGAAATGCTGGGCAGTTCCGACTGTTTGATAAACACAAATTGGTTGTACTTTTTTCAGTTTGTTGGAACTCCAGCCACTTTTTCCACTGACAAAATACTCTGCCCATTTCTTTATTCTTTCCTACGGCCAGGACTTTGGTTTACGTTTTCCTCATGGTTTGTCTTACGTTAATAGCCGTCACGTATGCAGTCTGAATAAGTTGCTCCACCTCTGAAGTGTAGTACGTTTTTCGAGTTTCTTAGTTATCTTTCAGGTTTTTAAGAAATACCGCCCAAGAGCATATATGATTTTAAGCATGACATCTTGGGATATCAATACTGTTGATCGAAGCCTACGGAATGCAAGTGATACCGACTTGGTGGCGTTCCTCGTTGGTATAACCTTGTATGTTCACCACCAGTGGTTACTGATATCAGTGAACTTTGCACTTGTCAGCCTCTGTAATGGGCCAGCAATGCCAAATATGTTTCTTTACTTTGGTTTACTTGAGGCTGGGATTCGAGCGCTCAACTTTAAGATAAAGTCTGCGAAATCATATTTGGGAAATCTAATTCAATGTGACCATCAGCTTTCACATAGTTTTGCTAACACTAATTAATAAAAATATGACCGAACTGCGCCCAGAGTCGGTTCATAATAGGAGAATGCCATGTTTAACAGCACTGGGATCCTGTAGATTTTTGGTATTGCTCAAAGTTGGAAACGTCTGCGTAGCAATGGTCGCTACATCGACGATAGACACTTGATCGAAACGAGCGATTGCTCGTACATGTCTAGAGCGCATGTTCGCTATCCTAATACTATGCTAATCCAATTGTTTACCTCCGGCTAATCAACTTGCTTATGCGGGACGTACCACTTGTTTATGGAGAATGTCGTAAACTTGTCCAAGAAATTCAATGATGTGCGTCCTATCCCTAAACAGGTATAATGAACAAATACTGACTTTCCGTACGATGTTTGCTAACTTTAGCTAAACCTTTCACTGGATTGACGTGCTGTTAGTCGAGATCACGCAGCGAAGGGTGGCTTTAGTTCTTTTGTTTAATACAGTCTAGTATTTACAGCTAAGGCCACATTCACTGGACCGGTTCATCACGCGCACATTACAATGTATGATACGGATGCCAATGGGATCTCGTATTCTTGTTGCGGCGATGTAACAGATATTGGCTGTAAAACATTGCAGGAACATTGCTGGAACTAGAGATGGGTGTCCGGGTGTCGTCTGCGATTGACTTCAACGTGGCACGTGGCCTTAAGAAACTGTGTTAAGTTTCACTTGGTGTCAGTGTAGCCTGCAGAGGTGTTCTGTCGATATGTAGAACGCATGTCCATCGTAAAATCCACGAACTATTGGTGTGTGATGCGGAACGAAACTAGAACGTTTTTTGGTAGAGTTGAGTTTATATAACAGGTGCAATTGAACTAAAACCCTGGGTCGTCGATATCTCATTTGATAAGTATGAAACCACAGTATGTTGTCAATGGAAGAACCTATTTATAATTTGAGTAATTTATTGGTACATCCGAAGCGTCGATTCCAACAGGGGAACTTTAGTTTGCATGAGATTCCCTGACAAAATAATCTATTTTACCTTACCGAAACTGTTCATAGTTGTCCGGAGGTCACATGACAATCAAATGGCGAGCGGTCCAGGTGCCGTGTTCCCGCTGAAGCTGATGCAGTTTTGCTTGCTTTGGTAGCATACCTCATCGTAATCTTACCAAGGCAGACGTGTGGCATTTGCTTGAAAATCCAGGTGCTAATTGTCTGTTCTTCGTTTGTTTATTCAGAGTTGTCCGCCGCTGCAGTCATCCCAGTCCCAATTTCGTGGTGCACTTCACTCTTTCAAAGCCAGTTTCACGAGGGAAATCTTCGGCTTTACTACATTGTTATTCACACTTGACATCCATTAGAAAGGCTTATCTGTATGCGAGGGTTGCGATCAAGCGTGGATCGTATTCTGTTTAAAGAAACCAAACTTGTTGAGATTGTGGAGTCAAGTATATTAGTAGTTTTTGAATAACTGTTAAATCTGAGCGCCCAACCACTTTCGCTTGTGAACAATGATCACGTTGCCCGAGAGAAGACCCAGTAACTGTCCTGTTAACTCCAATCTATAACCCCGCGATTAGGACTTCCGAGACAGGTCGAGATCACTGATCTCACTAAACCTGCAAGGCGATATTTTAGATTACTCGACAATTACAGGACAATTACTGTGTCTCCTCTTGAAACGATCGGGCAACCTGATGATTGCTCACAAGCGAGAGTGGTTGAGTGTTCAGATTTGATAATTCGGTTGTGCCTAATGTGAGGTCAATGGCGCAGTGGTCAACACGGTTGTCTCACGATAGCGTGGCCGGAGTTCAAATCCCGGCCGTGGCAAGGATATGCACTACTGACGAGCTCTAATGAGAGCGAAACTCGAGTCTAGTGCTTCTTTTCGAAAGACACCGGCTGGATGTAAAATCTATCTGAATGCGAACGCTGCGATTAAATGTGAGTGATGTTTATCTTGAAAATCCTCATTTATGGCTGATATTTTCTTCGGAACACATTTGCTACACGCACCATAAACACAACTATATAACTCGGGAATTTAGGTAGCGGTAGCTCAGTAACAACGGCTCTAATTTCTAGTTACACGGTCGCGGGTTCGAACCGCGCCCAAATTCGAATTGACTGGTGTTATATGGTCCACGTGTATCGTATCCGACATGGCAACAAACATCGTATGACGGGGCAAACAGATTCTTCTTACACAGTTGTAGATGCTGTCGGTGAGTATACTGCAAGATACGTTAATCTGTAGTTAGTAAACGAGGGTACCTGTGATAGACTATAAAACAGCTAACGTTTGTTTTGCTAAAGTAACGATTGTATCAGCAAAGTCGTAAGGGTAAATCGACCACTCACAACGAAACTTTCATTGTTACACCAACAGGATCCCCAATCCCCGAAATTCCCGGCTTAAAGCACTAAAAAGACAAAAAGACGTCAGAAACAAATTCACTCCTTTTGTCTGGGACAGGGGGTGCATATGTAGGTTACAAACGACTTTGAGTAAAGAATAGGTCCGGTAACTTCCGGTAAGGTCCAAAGCAATCCGATTGGTTGGCTGACGTCGAGTTGACATATTTTGGCAAATCCGAAACTTTCGGACCCTTGTATCACAAATTTGAGTTCAGATTTGAAACCTGTGATTCAGGAACTGCCTATCATAACACTAGCGATCATCCCTTGCATTCGTGAGTGGTACAAATCAATAAGGTGTTTGATGCCGTTTGTCACGCCAGAGCCTCCGAACATTAAGTGACAACCTCAATGAATCCAGATTCAGAAATTCATCTCAATAGACACTAGACAACTTGATGCAAAAGTTGTTTCTCATATATCCAGCTTTTAGTGTTGGTCGTTTGCACCTAAAAGTATTGCCGAACGTCGGCACCATTTTTTCGCTTGAACCACCAAGCTTGCATGAACCTGAGATCCAGGAAGCTATTGTGTATGGAATGCATTAGTTTCTTCTCATCTGGCAATCGAACCATACTACAAGTTTTATTTACTTACCTTCTCATGTGGTGCCCGCTTCACTGTTGGACATTTCCACTGATGTACTTGCTTACGCATGACTTTATACCGTGATTGTCCCGTTTCATATCGGGTGGGTGTTGAGGTCAACAGTAGGTGGGTGTACTCTGTGTACTTCATATTTGAGCCTGTGCATCTTCTATTGAGAGAAGTACTTACGTGACTAGTTGATTTGATTCATTTTACCGCACTAATTTACGTGGTCAACAACTTAGATAACAGTCGGCTAAATGGTTCATATTTATTTTGATACTGTAATCATTTTTGTTGAACTAGCCCGGGTTCATGTGTACGATACTATATATTAGGACGGCTGGCCGACTAGTCTGCTGGCGGGTCATAGTTTGTTGATCCGTGCTGTGTAATATAGATATTGTCATATGGAAGATAGAAACTTTCCATAATCGCAAACACTCGTCTCTGTTTTGAGCCATCATGTTTTCAGCACGCGTTCATCGATGCTTAATTCCGTACAGATATTCGAGCAATGCAGCTAGGGTAAGCAACATCACGTTGCGCAGATCTTGACTGGTGGAGTATTCAAAGTAGGCCGTAGGTCGACTTCCGGGCTTCCGAGTGTGCAAGCCTCCATCTTTCTCATCCGACTATCGTCACATGGAACTAACCACCAACCAAATTCACCAGCTTTGATCAATTCCACTGTAGCTTTCGCTCTATTTCCCTTTGTATGACGTACTCCCAGCTTCTATATGACGGAACTACTACCTGCGCTGATTACTGTGTGCAAACGTACTGAAGAGCCGGTATTTGAGGCCCTATCGGATCATTTCCCTACAATCGCCTCTCACTTGTTCCACTATGCCACTGAAAGTGAGCTGAAGGAGGTGAGTATTCTGACGATCATTTAGGTTCGTTTTTTGGCGTATTCGTTCCTTAGAAGTTTACTCTGCTGTTTGTTTCCGTTGTTGAACTTTCTGGTTTCATGCCGTACTTTTATTTTTGACTGTCTCTCGTTCCACGAAGGAAACCAGGCGCACGTTTCCACTCACATCGATTTACCTTTCGGTATGTTCATTTTGTTGTACTGAATGGCAATGACCACCTGCGTATTGACATTTCTACCGTAGGCAGTTGCAGTGGAAAAGCCAGCTGCTACTTCAAAGGTTTCTAGTAGAAAGTGGGGCATTCAGAAAACTCCGCCGGCAACTATGTGTCAACCTCGTTTTGATATTTGAATGACCAAAGTGGAGTAAGGATGGACAGTGAAACAGTTCGCATGCACTGGGAGAAAAATTGAGAAGTGCATCGGACCACCACGAACCATTCGCATCACCGGATAAGGACGATCGAATCCTTATTACTGTATCGCATGGCTAAAGAAGGATGAACGTCTTGCCATTTCAGAGGAACTTAGCGTGACATTCGGAATACGCAAGTGGGAAGAGGTAATGTGGTACGCGTTGGAATGGACCTCATCCTTTGTTGCTTCGTCTTTCAGTTGCAGGTTTAACTTTTCTCTTCATCTTTGTATTTTCTGTCATACTTGTTGCATTAGGTTTGGAGCGATTAAATTCGTATCTTTTATGTGCTGTTCGTCCCTCCGCCACTGTGACATCCAGAAACACTTTCCGATCTCTATTAAGTATCGTGCTTTCATCAGACAAACGGCTGGTGAGTAATTATTAATGTTATGACCGCAAAAGTCTGTTGGCCTTGGAAGCTTTTTGTTGCTGTATGTCCACTACACGGTTCGCACAAATACACAACGACGAACATAAGCGCTGTTTTGAAGCTTGATGTGGTCCATAGTGACATCCTCTTTGATGATACGTCTCACAGCATGCGTATACAAGTTTCCAATAGTCACTTCCAGCCTCCTGTCTTTCTGGTGTTTAGACCTGCCCCTTAAGTTCCGCGTGTTCGAGGTATGCTATACTACTCAAAAGAGAAGCTGCTTGTTATACAGTACCAGGATAGATCATTATATGCCCAATGTGTCCGGTGATCACCCATCTGAATTAAGGCTTCCATTACTCGAATTGGATTGCGGCTTGGTTTTGTTGGCAATTTGTCGTACACATTCGCACTGTTGTCAACGGTTCATCGGGTTCGTCGCCATCCCGGATTTTATATCCGATTAACTTCCTGCTTGCCATGCTAAGCAACACTTCAATTGTGTATCCTTCCATGGAGTCTGTCATCCGACTGAGTGGTTTGTAATGTTTAACTTTTCGTGAGCAGTCCAAGAGAATGTTGATTTGTTGCTTTTCTGTCACTGCAGCTGTCCGGTTGCTGTTTAAGCTAGTTTCTTTAAACTAATTCCGATATGACAGTTCCGATTCATTAACTTTCAATTAGTTCTATCAAGACAGCCGCTTCTCAAATGTAGTTTTACACATTGCTTTCCAATACAAATTTGCCGCACCGTTTGTCTGATCTCATGTTTCTCTGACTGGCTTGCGGTATGCCTTAAGTTTTGAAGTGTTCGATTGAATTTTGTATTGGACTGTTGACATTATCTGTTTTTGTGAACTCTGTTTTGACGTCAGGATATTCGTGCGAAATAGGTTTACTAAAATATGTTGCCTAGCGGATCATGTTGCCAGTCACCATTCAGTATCAGTTCTATCGTCATTTAAGGGATGTAACTTGCATTAGCATGTTGTGCTCCACATGACTCCTCTCACTATTCATTACTACCTTTAATTTGATCAATACATGCAATTATCAGTGGTAGGCAGTCGTGAATTCCGACTAAGATAACTTGAACATGCCACAACTTCGCTTTCATGTGGCCTCTGTGATGTCAATCCGACCGAGAAGTCACGATCTCAATATTCTCGATTGTTGCTAGCAGGAAGGTTACTGTATCTCACCTCGAAACAGTACTGATAAATCACAGCTCGGACCACCATCGGTGGTGCTACTAGAAAGCAAGGTTGGTCGAGATGAACTTAGGTCCCTACCAGAGAAGATAACGACAATTAGAAAAGCCTTGGCTCCGAATTTTAAACGCACACTGTAATAGTTTGTGTCGAACAAAGTACTGCAGCCGGTTCTTGAAGGATTCTCATTCCACTATGTCACCACTACGAACTCCTTTGAAAGAGCCCGAAATTCGAGTGGATCGGCGACGCTCTGACGGCGTTCGCAAGAGTGCATCAAGAAATGAACGAACAACTGATGTTGAGGCTTCCGAACACAAATGGAAGATTCATTGTAGCAGTAGATCCCAGTGACCGCGCCATTTGGACGGTACTCAAGAAGAAGGAAGGAGTAGTGTAATATACCATCAGAGTCCTGACATCGGTGGAGCAGAAATCTTCAACTATTGAGGAGTGTTTAACACGTCCGGGGGCTGAACAAGCAGGGGCCGTACTTGTTGGATAAACGGCTCCACCTGGAGATGGACCGAAAACCTCTAGAGTCAGTCGAGAATGCGAATGGTCCGAGAGGCATTGCGTCCACAAGAATATGATTTTGCGATCAATCATATGTCTGCTTCTAGCAATTACGTTGCTGATCCCCCCGACCTTAGATAAATGACGAACTTCCCAGGCTAAGCGTCTTTTGTGACCGGAACGCTGCTTACAAGTGAATACAACTGAATGATCACATCTGATCGAAAGTTGATGATTTGTAGGCAGCATAGTCACCTCACAAGCGTGTCGACCGGAATTAGGATCCAGGCTGGGGCGTGGGTATGCTGTTGGTGGTTGTAACAAAGGCGAATCTCAGATCTACTTTCTTTTTCTAACACAGTTGGTTAAGAAGGCGATTTGTTCGCGGCAGTTGTGGTCAACTGTGGTTGGGATTCATTGTATGTTTACGTATGTGTTGATTCGATTAAAGGTTATGGTTCTTGCTCCGTTTCTTCCAGTCTATATCTGGTTTACAAGTGAATTTTCGTCACATAATGTGTAATATTGTGTATTGTCGTCTGGTCGTTTGCGTGTTTGTTTTCATTCTGCTCTTGATGCCCACTTTTACACTTCCCTCTTTTCTGCTGTGTGTTTAGTTTCTACGACGGCAACGGATTCATCTGTCGTCGGACACGGCTCTGATTCGACGGTCGACTGCTCAACTGCTGGTGTCCACATGTCAATATTCGCGCTATCCTTTCGCACTATTCCGAATCTTGCTCCAATATGCTGTCAGTGAGTGAATTGAGGACTAAGTGGTATACTTTCTAGTGTGACGCGCAACACTTGCAATTTTATAAGCCTGTAGGCGTAATTGGCATGAAGAATTTGTTGTGCCGTTCTTATGTGACATTTTTGATGGTACCTATCTCGTGTGGTTCATGTGTTGGCCCGAATGCACGGAGGAATTTGATTTTAAACTCACGGTAACGGGTTTGAGTGGAACACTAAGGCAGACAGAAAATGAACGTTTAAATATTCACTGCGTTGCACGTTCGTCCCTCCCCCATCCATTCCAAAAACTGTCATTATAGGTTCAACGTCACACTTATCACGACCCTGCTTGCCACGTGATGTAGTTATTGAGGTGCCATATGATAAGTCTTTTTGACACGGATCCAGTTTCAGCAGCGATGTATCTCTCGTATGTTGCATTTACAGCAGCGTGATTGAATTGATTGACCGATACACTCAGTCACTCGTCGCACACAATACTTGGCAAGTATCTTTGCTATCATTTTACCGTCTTAGTGGAGTTGAACTCCCCGGATCGGCCAGCTGTCTCTCGATGTACCGGCTTGTTCAATACTATCCGATATTTGTCAATAGCGTGGCAGCAAACACTCGCATCGAATTGTAATGGACTTTGGACGGAAACCAAACAGACTCCGACTTCCATTTCACGCACTCGAATTTCGCCCGAGTCGTCCTCTAGGTTGACCAGTACATCTACACGCTCATCCGGTGAGTCAGTTGGTTAATTGATTCATGTGCATAAAAACCCACTACAATTTTTGTACCCTTGAATCAAGTTGTTCTAATTGTGAATTGCATTCGAGCCCTACGTTTCCTTCAGTGTTTCAACATATAAGTCTTCTTCTGGTCTCCCAACTTGCATCTCAACTAGTCAATCCCGGTTCAGTTGTTATCATTCAACTTACTGCCATAGTCCGTAAGCATAGACACAAATCGCCTTTCGAGCTGCTTTGTACGTTACTGTAACTCGAACGACCGACCTCTCCGTAACACTCACGGGGCAAATTGTGGAGGGAATGCTGAAACATATGCCTGGGAAAATCGAATTCATTAGGACAGCTGGTAATCGCCTCTGTCTGTGCATGAGACTGCGAACTTTCTCAGCAACGACTATCGATGCTTCCTGTCAGCGATGTGGTAATCGTGAAGCTCTCGGCGTGACGTTCTTGATTGCTCAGCTTGCTGAAATTCGACAAAGCATCCCTGTAAAGCTATGCCGTAGGCATATTCTACGTCGGCCAGCCTTCCACCAAGACAACCGGAATGCCAAAACGCTCGTTTTTACATGTACCTTATGCCAGAGTTACTCAAAAAGCGATGAACCGATCACCCTGGCGCACATCACAGGATGTGACTACTGTGAACTCCGAAATTCACACTCTGTTCTTTAACTTACGATGATCCTAAGCGGGTCATATGTTTCAGTGCGGTTCTGTAGAATTGTGACATGTGACGCAGTCTAGTGCAACTTTGGCGGCTTCAGAGTTATCGCTTGTCTGCGAAGAAATTGATCGAGTTTCACCGTTCAAGAAGTTGACGCAGGATGGGTTGTCAGTCGTTTCGACTCTTTCATTTGGCTGCTGATTCACATGCATCCCTACAATACGGGAGCAGTTTAGAATTCTTTTTCGAACGGTTCACCATCCCAGGTGTTTATTCATCACTGATTCGTCGTGGATCCTGGCTACTGGCCGATGCTCATAAAGCTGTGTGATATTCAATTAAGGACTCTCAACGAGCTTAGTATTTGTCATTCAACACGCACTGGTCCTGGCTCTTAGAGGAGCACATTTGCACACGGTCAGCGCGGAAAATCATTGTGGTATTGGATCCGGACTGATTTTATTACGAGAAGTTTTGATCAATGGTATCTATCCGTTGATCTTCATATTGTACGAGCTAAAACGCCTGCGGCTTTGATTCGTTCCTAGGTCGTTCATTGTAGTGAATAACAGTGCGCTGACTTTATCCAGCATTGGTTATAGTCAAGGCCACCAAAAATTGGAAGTCACTTTAGATTGAACGAATTAGTAACCAAATGAAAATAAGCTGTTTCTATCTCTGATGCCTTTGCCGGTGATCATTCGAAGTCTATCCTATCTCACGTGTATGCAGCTGCACAATCACCCCTAGTTCAAACCGCCAAGGACACAGTTCTCCGTTGTCTCGGGCACATTTCGTCTAACTGTTCTATCAATCGGTTCAGCTACTGTTGCAGTGATGTGTATTTACACAGAACAAGTCGGAAATTATCTCGACGAGTGACAGTGTACTCTCCAGAATGATTAAATCAGCTTACGACGTGACAATCTCAAATGTGTGAGCCAACCGCTTGAAATACATCTTCGTCGGTTCGCAAACACTTAATGGTAACAGATCACCAGGTTGACGTATTTAACATGCCCAGTTTACCACTTCGCGATCGGAACGCGAGGTTATTCACCTTTGACAGAGCCTTCCTGATCCGAACTCACGAGCTGGCACTATATGCTCAAATTTGGCGGAAGTAACGCCTTTGATTACTGTTATCTTGATCACACAATGCTTAGTTTGATTGCATGCGTGTCCGCTTTCTTTATGTCTGATGCGTACTATTTGCACTTCCGGTATTTGCGACCAATGACAGTGAAAGACCTGTTATCGTATCGCCACATACGTACTCTTGTCCTGCTGTGCTCATTATTTACTAGCTATGCATGTGCAAACTCTGCTGATTTTGACGTTATCTGCGCTGATAATGTGGATCTGGCAAGCAGGTTGGTTGTTGCAGCTCCTGCGTGAGTTCACACAACCTGACAGTATCCACTATGCATGATCCACTCCCTTGCTCGTGGTAGCCGTTTTTTTGCGTAACAGCCGAATAATCGATCCAGAGCAAACCGTTAAGGGTAACAGTTATCATTTATCTCGTCACTGTGGTCTCGTATATTGGTAACAGGGTTAGCTGTTACATTTAGCGTAGCGGGTCCAATGCCTCGTCTTGCTTTGATTACGTGATACCATTCTTGCTAATCAGGATGCATCATATTGTAACCAATGGCACTCAATGTCGCCCATGTTGCAAGTGTACTTCGTTCTGTGGCTACTTTATGAATTCTTTGTACCCGGATTGTACTTGACGTTTCAAAGCATTCCGTTTTGGCTGGTAAAATTGTATTTATGACACACTACTGTCATAACTTACTTCGTTTCTGTCAAGTTTTTTGCTACAGTCAGCTTTTCGGAGACTATATTACACCAGCGTAAGTATGATTAAACCTGTCATTGTTCAAGCTATGTTTCTTAATTTCTATTGATCACTTTCGATTGGTTCTATCCCTTCGTGGTGTGCACTCTTTACTTTTCATTGTAGAAGGTAACTACACAGATATTGCTGGGTTCCCTTCAAGTGCTGCAACTGTTGCCGACTTGCCAGTGGATTTATCTGAACAAGACTGCCAGCTATGGTCGCTGGCTTTCTTTACGTGCTTGGATTATGCCACATCTTGCAGTATTTCCATGTCCACAGCTGCGCTTGAGGCCCTTCTACAGTTGCTCACTGCTCGTCGCCCGATGACGCTGTATCCTCGTCAGTGGCTATCCCGGTCAATGCACTGGGTGCTACGACAAACTGAGTCGTTGTGGTGTGAAGGGCCTACTGTGAATAGTACTTCGGGAGCGCCCGATCCTGACGGTAGGTTCAGTAGCTATGGGTTGCTCTTGGTCAACTGATGTTAGATAATGTAGTCATGGAGGTTGTTGACCGGTTTGTATACCTGGGAAGCTGCATCAGCGGCGGAGGCGGAAGTGTAGGGAATGAAATAGAAGCGCGTATCTCTAAGGCTAGGACGGTATTCGCTAACTTGAGACATCTCTGGCGACAGAGGGGTATTTCTCTGAAGCTAGAAGGTCGCGTATATAAGACAACGGTGAGGGCCGTATCACCTTACGTCAGAGAAACCTGGCCGCTCAGGGTAGAAGACGTGAACCGTCTTCAGGTATTTGATCACCGATGTCTGCGTTCAATCGCTTGTATCGGGTGGCACCAGCGTGTAAGCAACGAAGATGTTAGAAAGCGGGTGTTTGGTAGTGATTGTAAAATGAGTTCTTTTGTTCAATTCCTACGTTTGCACAGGCTTAGGTGGTTAGGTCATGTATTAAGGATGCCAGCTAGTCGTCTTCCACGCCGAGCCCTGTTCACTGACACTGNTTTCTTCATGGTTGTGTGGCAGTTAAGCATTGGTGTGAACCACTGATGTGATGATGATGATGTTGATGATTATGATGTTGGTGATGACTTGGTCAACTGTTCTCGCATTTACGAATTCCAGTTGATGATTCTCTATTCAAAAAATGTTTACTTTGTTTGCACACAAAGCGGGACGGTCAGTGTTAAGTTTGCCTCTTTGAGGTCTTTTGGGATGATGTTTCATTTAATCCTTTCAACAGCTTACTATGAGCAAATTAGAGGTTCGAGATCCTAGTGGATTGATGTAGTGGTTCTTCCTGTTTTCCACGTTATCATAATCACAGACAGATATGTGTCATTTTTCCACACCGATGCTTGGATGCTATGCAGCCGTGGATTAGAGGAGCAAGCCCATTCTGGCAACCAAAATAGAAGAGAAGGATTGGAACTAGTTGTTAAAAGACACCCATATCTTAACTGAAACATTCAGCACGAAGTCGCTCATGCTTCGTTTGCCGTTAATTGTTTTTTCTTGTATTCAGCTTGATTCCCACGTCACCAACCTCAAGCTCGATGTGACTAGTCTGTCTACTTTATTACCGTTTATGTACTCACTCCGTTAATGGGAACAAACTAGTTTTCATCCACCAATGCAAACCACTTCCCACTTTGTCCACAAAATGTTTTGCCTAAGACGATTGTGTAACTCTTCACATGTGAATCACTTGTCCATAGGGTTGTTGATAGCATAGTGTGGATGTTAATACGGGCTTAAACAAGTCCATCGCCGATACAAGGACTGAAGCTGTTTTGAATGATATGAGTAATGTTGTACAGCCTGTCAGACTGAGGAACAAAAATCCGCATTGCCGACCACTGTGTGCTCATCCACTCAGTTGCCCTTTCAGAAGCTTCGAATGGAGCCACAAGCCACCACGGTACAGTTGCATGAACGTAGTGTTTGTTTGGGACCTCATTCTCTGGGATACACTTTCACTCACTAGAAAATGTACGTGTACACAGTTGGGGATGTACGTCAGTTATGAGCTATGTTAGGTGTCCCTGACCCTTTCTGCTACCTTGGCGTGGTGGTCAGGCTTGCGTGCTGTTTAGATCCTGAGGGCTGTGCTGACTGTGACTTCGGTCCTTGCGGGTTCAACCTTGTCAGATTGGCCGAAGGGGAGCAGCCATTATACAACTCGGTACACACTTTTTCAAATGTATTTCACTGTTTAGGAAGCTATTGAACGCGTTGGTTGGACAGCTGTACATTACTGTGTGGAATTGATGTCTCATCTGCGTTGGCTTGATTCGATTGAATTTACGAAAGTCTAAGCTCACGTATGTCCCATTTACACTGAGGTTCTATGACATGCGTCGCTGTTACATCCTGTTCTTATGGTATTCAGAGAGAGAGAGAGAGTCGGATAGAGATGAGAATATATTGCTACATGATGCAGTAACAATCTTTTGCCATGGACTTTTGATATTTACGTTCACCTTTTAAAGAAGGATCAACGGTGTTTGTTTTGCTGTTAGTGTCCTGTCCTTGTTTAGGCATATGATGACTATCTACTTTCTAATTAGTGAACGGTGCAAATGGGCGCTTTTTTCACTCTACGTGTGAATTTCCATAGTCATCTCCGGTGCACTTATCGATCTTGCGAAAACCTCTTCATTAACAATCACTGACAGATAGTGTTCCTTCAGACGAGCAATTTAACTCTGCGCCCTAATGGTACAATCTCAGCGAAATCTACTGATGTGGGTTTCCGAACCGTAGCAAGTTTCCCGCCTTCGTTCTTACTGAGCATCTTGTTGATCTTTCCATTGTTTTCCTTGATAATGCTTTGCTGGAAGCCCACCACTTCACTGTCAAGTTTATGCGGGATTGCTACTGAATGTGTCATCACCTTCCCGGTGGATCTGTTGGGACCCGTGCAATTGCTTGACGTTTTCCTCAACACGTAATAACACATATTGCAGGTCACAATTCATTCCCTCTGATATGCAACTTATTTGAAGTGTGCACCGTCGATCCGGCCCATACCGTAAGCACAATTCTGTAGTTTGTGAGTTCGGCATTAACATCTCGTCCGTTCGCTCTCACTCTTCGTTTTCGACAGATCCGATCGAACTACCACGCTTTGGTCGAATCATACGGAACGAGTCTACAAATACACTGCCTTCTTCAGCTGCTTTGATCACTCGATTGCCCGATACGAATCCTCCGCCGACGCGGATGTTTGGACTCACTAGTGGGACGGATGACAGTTTGGAGCATCGATCAGTGTCTTCGCTCAGTCTTGCCTCATCACTAGACGCAGATACTGAGTTATCGTCCGCACATCAACTTGTCTGCCAGCAACTGTCCGCCGTGAAGGCTCGTTTGGCACGCGTGGAACCACAAACAGGTCATCAACATAGTCAGTCAGATGAAGATTATTCCGTCGACCTTTTTGCTGCCAATTCATCTTACACCTCATCTGATCCCAGCGTGATTGTGTTAAATTCAACGCCGTCTGGTGAGTGGGATGTTTCTCTATAGCGCATTCTGTTTGTCTCCCTAATAAGCATAATTACCTTGTTGATTTTGCCTTGCTCTTTTCCAATCGCCCTTGTGCAAGTTCGTGACTTAGTGTAGAACGCGCTCTGCGTTTATTTTAGATGCTGTCTGAGTACCACTAGAACTTAACATCCCGAAGTCAAATCAAACTGATAACGACCGTACTGTTCATGCAATGAGAAGTACATCGATATCAAAAAATGCTTACTAGTAGACATTATATATATATATATATACTTGAATTAATCGAAAAAGAGGGCAGACTGAATGGTGAACGATTTATTGTGACGTTTCAAATACACACTATATATATATATTAATGAATGAGAAGTCACGTACGTTCGAAACAGTACATCCCAAGAGCGTTTTCAGTTGTCAGCGATCGGACATGAGTAAAAGTACCTAAATTTAAGATAACAACGAAACCAACCTTCATCTGAACGTTATCAGTCACACTTACTAGTCACATTACAGAAGCGGGGTAGGCGGCAAGTTAAAAGCAAATTCGAACCAAATGTTACATTTAGGTTTGTTTTTTACGACTGCACTCATTAGCCAACATACAATGTCTGTCCTTCCGTCTAATTCAGCTATGATGCCCATTTTCGGTTTAACCTCTGAACAGTCAGTGAATTCATACCGGCGGTAGCATCCGCTCTATCAGGTAAACTACACAGTACGGAATTGTCACGTCGTTCATTAAGCATGACAGCAGCATGTTGTCGATTGATATTGCAAGCGCGAGAATCACGTTTGGTTTTCCAATACATAGAACCACACCTATACGATACTAGATCAAACTCTGCCGGTACCTGGTTGCTGTAATGTCTGTCTCTTGGGTTCTCATTTCGCGTTACAGGATCACTACCAAATATATAGCTCAGAACTAGCGAAAAGGAGTGCAACGAATGGGTTCTGTGAGCTCATATATCAAACGTGATTGATTTTTCAATGATGCCTACCTGCTAATCATCATATTGCTTGTTAAACTCCACTAGCTCGACCCGTAGTCACTTCTTTGCTCACGTGACCTCGCTATTTTACCGTTATTTACTACTCCGCTCTTACAGTGGATGCGCACTACATTAACGGCTTAACCACTTTCTTGTAAAAGTGTCATCTTTTGAGAATTCGTTAGAATCACCTTTCGAATCCTCAGGACTTACGTGCTGCTGTGTTTTGAGCCTTATTCGGCTGTTTTCTCTGTTACCTAGAGTCAGTTGGCAGAGAAGCACGAACAAATCACTCATCTACTCGGCTGGAACATTGTCCAGTTCGTTTGCTAACCCTTACCGAACTGTTGAGCTATCTGGCCCCGACGGATCCTGTTTCTTTACTCGCATCTGGTTGGCTTATCTCGTATTTATCGGTCCAATTTGGCTTGATCAACAATAATTCCTCGGACCTACCCCGTCCCATAGTTCAACCTCGAACGAGCAGTCAACTTTTGGCTATCGCCTGTCTTATCCAATTGGTACAGATGCATCCGATCCGATTCGTTGATCGACTACCCTTAGACCTGTGTTGCTCATCAGACGTTGCCCCCTTAAAAGGCAACTATCCAACTGGCGGTTAGTTTGCATATTCCGTTGAACTGTTTTGCAACTGTTTTAATGTTGTCTTGTCCCAGTAGCCTGTAATAGGCTTGTATTTTTTCCAGATTTTGTATGGACATTTTGCGAAGGGGGAGCGGTTTCTATGTCGATGGTGTGCCTCTACCTCTTTCTATAACCGATTGTTGTGCCTTTGGCTTCAGGGCACATGCCTGACGAATCTTTTTGGGGTTCTGATTTTGCCCATTATGCTGACTAACCCTGTCGATCTTTTCATTGAAAAGTATCGAGCAGACGAGCAGCGCACTATACAGTTCACATGTGACACACTGTATCACGTGGATGCAAACTTTTTTATTGTTCAGAAGTCTTAAGCTTTGGAATTCTGCATAGAAGCGCCTGGCACCGGCCTTTTTGCAGGAAGTAACATCAGAACGTTCAAACGAACACCTCAGGGATCCCACCGGTGATTCGTGTTACATGTTCCGTTTATTTTTTTTAGTCCAGGAGATTTCCACAAGATAGTCGTTCGGCTCTGCAAGACAGCGTCACCGTGTGAGTGTTTAGTTGCGGACACAGTCATGTACTACAATAAACCTTGCTGAGGCCACGCCCTATCAATCACAGCTGGTACAGAAAGGCTGCGTAGTGTTATTTGCCCTACATCGGAATTGGCTGGACGTTCAGCCCACTTCACATTTTGTCGTCTTTAAAAATAGTCTACGGACAAATTAAAAACTCATCTTTTCACTGATGGCACTTGATGCCGTTTTCATACTGAATTAGATAGGTGTGTCAGGTGCTGCCATAATAACAAAGCGGAAGTGGCTGCCATGTTTCAGTTTGCACTGCCCACCAACATTCGCCCCCTTCCCCTGTGACTCAGTGTACCTCAGTAGTCTGGGCTGTAGCCCGCGATGTTAGCCTTACATACATAGCTTCTGCGGTCCGCTATGCCCATGTATGCTCGTATGTGACGACGGCTTATGGTGTCGATATCTGCGAGAATTGTGAGTATTCGATCTTATTATTTACAAGAACCAATACATGGCTTATCATACGCGCGTAGTTTTTTGTATTGTAGTTCTCCCCGAATCCTAATATCATTTTATTCCGCTATGTTTCAGTCGACTTGACCACCGATTTGCTCACCACAAGCACCGATCCGCAAGTTCGTGGCCAGCTGTGTCTGTTAATCGGTCAGCTTATCGCTTCCTACCTCGTCCAACAACGTCTCCTCGAACTGCATGATGTTGCCGATCGATCATTGCGTCGACTTTTTTCTTGTCTGGATTCCTTATTATCATCTGAGGTGAACGCTCGTGATTGTTTACAATGTCAGATGTCTTGGTGTTACGTACTCTCTTCTTCCGTAGTTTTGAACATAGGATGGGCTAAGGGTGACTAAGCGATACAGTGGTCAACAGCTCTGAGGAACGACGTTTTTTTAGAAGACTTATATCTTACACACAAAACACTAATTAGCTGATGTGACTAAGTGCGGAATTAACTGTAACGAATACTAGATAGTGGTAGTGGACAAAGTATGCACTGAAGGGCACAATCGTAATTCGTCTGAATTAAGTAGACGGATATTACACCTCTATTTGGTTGCCGCACGGAGTGTGTGCAAAACATTTTGAATAACTAAATGGTCTATATGAACTGTGTTTGGAACCCTCAAATGGTTTTCTTCTAGTCTTATTCTTGTCACTCCAGACAGCTCACTTAGGGCGACCGACCACTTCACCCACCCGAAAAGCATCTCCCTGTCTACATACAATGTTACTTGCAGAAACTGTTATTTTCCACATTGGGAACTCGAATTTCATATTTGTCCGAGTTTCTGGCCACCGATGACTCGTGCATCATACCCCAGTAAGAGTTTCCAGCTCACATAATCAAATATATGACAACTTACCAACTTGTCTTTAATCCTCACATATAACTAGAGGATCGGAGTGGTACTTACATTGTAAGATTATCGTGCATGATCTCTTGCCCATTCTCACTTGTACATGAACGCTTGAGGGCTCAAATGCTCCTATCGCAGTACCATCAGCTTCGCTTTGATGTTGAATAAATCGCGAAGCCGACGTATTTTCTGTCATTGATGCGATTCGAATAAACCGATGGCGTGTTTTATCATAAGATTGGCTGGTTGGGTCCAAAGGCCCATTGCTTAAACGCCTCTGGGATTCTTTTTGATTCATCTTAATACACATTGTCAGTCATCTGTCATGTCGCTTGCAATTTTAGTCTGGTTTGCTAGTCGCCTTATACAGTACTTCTTGTTATGTACCATACACTCCAAGCATTTTCTTATTGTTTGTACGCTCACTTTGTCCTAGGCTTCCGGGACGACATACCGTCTGGCTCTGGCTGGTCTGCGTAGTTGTGCTAATGCAGTACTTGGTTGTACTCCTACGGAGAGCTCAGTTTCGAAAGGAACGACAAATCTGTTGACTGACCTGCTGAACTGTATAGCCCGTCAATTCACTCCGGCAGCACGACATTCCTATCGTCTAGTACGTTTGGAGTTTCTGCACTTGGTGGGTGAGCTCGATTGGATCACTTTAAATTACTTGGAATCGTGCAAACTGTCTCGACCAGTGTGTTCTGTAAGTTAATAACTAGATTCCGTATAAAGGATTCTTGGTGTGATTATCTAGTTTATTTTGCATGATTTTGTGATCTGTTGATCTATACTGTGTGGGTCTTGCCATGGACTAGGCTATCCAATGCAAAGGCGATTAATTATTAAACTCTGCTGGTTTTCTGACAGACGTTGCCCATTCACTTCGACCATGTGGTTATCTCCTCCTCAGTCAGTTCACATCAAAGCATTTTGTTAACGCATTTTTGTAAACTCTCAACATTTCCTAAAAATTGTTTGGCTGATGCGCTGATAAAGTGACCTCTGCAACAAACGTTGTTCAGTGACACCGCCAACGGTTGCCGGAAACCGTCGAATTGATGTAAGCACTTTTTGTGAAAAATCCTTATCATCTCGCTGATTAAACGCAATGCACGTCGCGTATCAGACTGTGGGGTTTGCGATCGTTGACGGTTTCAAGCTGTTCAGTGTAGGAGCTTTTAAACAGCAACAGTCTGCATCCAACCCTTTATTTGCTAACTAATTTCACCACACACGGTCGTCGTCGTCTACTTTTGTATAACGTCTTCAATTTCCCATGCTACTGGTAGTATCGACTGTGTCACAGTTAGAATTCAGCAGGTTTGCGTCAGTATCAGTTGGCCATGTACGTTGGCACCTTCCGAATCGTTGTTAGATAAACTTCACACACCATCTCTCTGCTGATAGAAAGTGATGGTACGATTAATGTGCTGCTGTAACATTGAAACTGATCACCCCACACCGATGTGCATCTATGTGACGTTCGTTCATTTCACTGTTTTTTTTCACCACGCGCTAAACCTACATAACAAAATGTTTTGGATAGTCGACAGAGCGGAATGAGGGAAATGCAATGCCGTGGTGATGAACTGGATAAAGGGAACTCAGTGTTTCAAAGCGTCTGTTTGTGTTTACCTGATAGTCACCCAAACGTGGAGAATTAAGGACTTGGTCGCTGTGCCTTTCTTTGAGTCCTTAAGTGTTTATTCAATATCGTTACTGACTTTCATGTTAGATACTTCCTTAGTTATCTTTAACTATTGTGCACCGAACGCCGCTTATTTATGCCTCATCTTTCTGATTGCGATGACTTTTTCGTTCGGCCTACTTCGATGGTAAGCAGAACGCGAAATGTACTGCTGGTTGTAGATAAACATTACATCATCATAGACAGCGATACATCAGTGGTTCACACTAATGCTAAACTGCTACACAACCATGAAGAAAGAGCAAACTCTATATAGGAAGAGATAAGGAAAATATACGGGGAAGGAAGGGACCTAACTGACGAATTTAACTACGTCTATATTAAAAACATTCAACATCAAGATGCCTACACCTTGCAAACGAACAACCAAACTGCATGTGGTATTACGGTATACATTGCCGTCTTTAATGGATGCACACAGCTGAAGAGCACCGGTCGCTTGCTCATCTTTCGCATACAAATCGATACCTTCGTTTCTTTACTTGTTTCTTCCAAAGCCGGTCACACGTGTAATGCCGTTCTTGTTTTACTTACTGACGGATTGTTATCGGCCGCGAATCACCGTCGCTTTTATGACAAATTTTCACATTTATGTGATTGGTGTTCGGTTCGATAGGAAAAGCTTGACTCGACACATGGTGACTGTTCTGTTGGCCCTTATTCCAATCACCCCGCTAGCAAGACATCATTGTGAACTCGGGGTCGCTAGCCTGGTAAACATGTAAGGATTGTCTTTGTGGGTTCCATTTATAATAACCCAAATCATTACCTACTTATCCTCTATGGAATTTTTTTTGTTCCGCGAAATCCGCAGGTTTGGTTTGATTATGGACTTATATCCCAGGTGTTGTTGGTATGGGTTTGTGGTATTGGAATGGAATACTGTCCATTATGCTCACTCAAAGATCTCAAACTGTAACCCAGATTTGTGTGTTCTGATTACTTTTTGCGAGAGCAATACTCGAGTCTAACGTTTCTTACCGAACTGTTGTAGTGGGAATTTTTATGAGAATGCGAAAATCGCTATCCTATTTGAGTGGCTTGTGACTTACAAATTTGTCCACATGTGAACATGTGAGCCTTCAGTCTGACTCTTACAGGCTGGTGCCAGTATTGTCTGCACCGTCCTCTAAATCGTCCGTGTGTTTTCATATTTTTCGCGGGTATCGTCAATTAGCAAGGGTCATTAATCCATGCATTTTGAACTGATTCATATTAACCCATATTACCATTTCTGTCCAACACAGCCATTGACATATCTGACCAGACCTACTCGACTTTTTGATTTGGCTTGGATTGAAACCTGGCGTCTACTTTCCGATCCCGAGTCGGACATACGTGACCTTGCTTCTGTTACGTTAACCGGTAGTTTAATGGAGGTCCTACCCACAGTATCCGATGATCTACTCTCTTCCTTTGTTGAGCGTAGTTTGGAACGCCGTCTACAATTTTGGTATCCATGTGAATTTTCTATTTTCCGTAAGTTCGTTCTACTTACCTGCCAACCAGCTTCGCGCTTCTTTTGCATCTCTTTATTGCTTACCTAAACTCTCCTCCGATCCTCTTCTTCCTATAGATTTACCCATCATGTCCTACGGCTTGTTGGATTGTTGGAGTGCCCAAAGTGTTCCACCATGTCTCTCAGGATTGCCTGTTGAGTTAGACGTTGGTCCAGCCGGGTTGCTTAATTTGCCCGCTAGCGCCTGGTTGCTCTACGCAGAATCCGCCAAAAAGATGCCGTGTTCTTCAACGGAACGGCGCAGACCGTTGTCTATGGGAGTACACGCGCCCGGATCCTCGCGATTGTTTCGTGAATGTGTGGCTGGCTTGCTAGAACTACCTTGTGCCAGCCTACTACCCGACGACCGATACATGATAGTAAGTTTGTCGAGAGTTCAGCTAATCGATCCATCTGTGGCAGACGTATTTTATATCGTTCGTATCTTTGCAAGCTTTTGTACGAAGTATTGATAAACTATTTTTCACTATCGTTGTCAGCAATGTGTTTATCACAGGGATTTCATAAAAGTAGGGAGAACGGATAATGTGGATATGTGAAATGAGTTTAAAACGGAAACATTGTGTTTTTTATATGATGCGTTTGATGTTGAACATGTCCACACCAAACAGGTCTGATGTGGCTGACTTCTGAATGCCGCTCGCAATGTGCTACTGCTTAATGTCATTCGCGATGTCTCGTGGATGATGCGCACATAGCCTTTGCTGTGCGCATGAGTCCATAAACTCATATGCAACGTGCACAGTCCTGTGTTCTGCCGGTGCGACCGGATTCAGACGAGTCCAATTGTGTGAGTTTAGGCTAGCAAGCATGGCATTCTGTCCTTAGAGTCCAACCCTTCAGTCTACCAGTATCTAACGCTGTGTCATATCTGAAATGTGTAGGATAGTCACCGTAATGATCAGTTAGTATCGCAGAAACGAGTCGATCGCTTCCAACGCATTTCAATTTATTCAGTTTCTGTAGACAGTACTCGGCTGACGCCAGTCGATTGGAATCAGCGTGTGTGCGTTAAAATGCAAGTAAATAAACAGATTAGTGAACTTTTTCACCATAAAAGCACACATCGTAAATGTATCAATAAACCTTTTGACTGAACTCCGACTGATCGTTTCGCTTTCGACCTTGACAACGGTTATCACTCTTCAATATGAATTGAAGTTGTGTGAACATGCCCGTTACTGCTTGTTCTACCGGCTCTGCAGTTTTCGTCGGTAGTTAGACTATGCTTCCTTGTTGTAAACCAACCGTTAACTAGAAAGGATGCAGTTTACTTCAGCTGGATTGTCTATGTGGTCGCAGTGACTTAAAACTGAAATGATGTTCTGCGGGCTGGTTCAATTTTTATCATCATATCAGGAGCAAGCTTCAGTGCAGCTTTATTGGAAGCAAGTTGTCCATTTTTACAATCTGACTTGAGTGGTCTATACTCAAAAAGTTAAAGCGTGTGTGCTATCTGGTTAGTTTCTTGTACATTGATTAGGACCGGAGTTCAGGTCACTAATTCTTCGAAATCGTCATCATTAACAGTAAGATGTTGATTGATGCCGATGACCAACTGTCGGGGTTGTGTACAGACGGAAATACTGCCTGAACGCCAACAGATCTGGGTTGGCAAACGATTATTTGAAATTATCAACCAAGACCTATGATCTGTACTATAATTATCCAAGTGGTGGTGGACGATAGCTAGGCTACCGTTCTCCAGATTGTGTAGCAGGGTTAATTTTGACCTTTGATTTAGGTTGTCGTAGGTCTTCAGTTTGTCATGCCCTCTTGTCCTGACTTGCATGGGCAATTCAATCAGTGTGATCTTCTCAGCGTCTTGTTCAACCCACCATACACTCAAGACGTGTGGGCCGTCTCACTGTGCATGACGATCTGCTTCAAGGTAAGTTTTACAGCACATATCGTAAACTTTTAGCTATCTCTTCGACCTGTGATTATTGGTTGTTCGTTTCTGCGGTTTGTCGCACTTTAGGAGCTTACCTTCAAGGTCCTTTGCGTGTGGTTCTCCGTTCTTTCTTCCATCTGTCTGATGTGAATTTGTTTTCAATTCTTGCATTATATTGCCATCTCACTTTTTACACTAGCACGGTATCGTTCGTTGTCTGAACCGGTTATTGGGCCAGACACAAGTACTAGCCTTTACGGATATCTGGTATGAGGCCGTGCCCTCATCTCAAACCCCAGAGGAGAAAACAACTGACAATAAATCGTGTCTGGAGCGCCAACATCGTCCTCGCATCGCACTCTTATCTTGGCAGTGCTTAACTTTACTGTCAGCCACAGCTCTTACCACCTGTGATTTGGACTTGCATATCGACCTGCTTCAGCTGTGCACTGGCTGTCTCACACGTAGGTTGTGTTCTCTCATATTTCCCCGTACGCAGCTAGCCTCTAATTTTACGACATCCTCACATACCACCTCCAGTTAATTTTATTTGACCGATCCGACGTCACATCCATTTAGGTATCACTTTGTCTTTTCGATAGATGAGGTAGTTTTATTTTAGAACGGTTAACGTTCACTCTATATTTAGTTAACGTTCTGCCCGAAGATCCCGGAGTACAGCTGTTGTTTGTGCAGTCATGTGACCACACATTTTCAATGATGATCTAAGGTAGCAGAAGTAGGCAACGAGTTCATTGACAACAGGGGACAGCCTTTAAATGTGATTGGGCAAAAGCAGCCGTTTGTTAGTCAAAATAAGTCTTGATTACCTAATTATCCAGGCTGTGATGTTCCTCTGCTCCGTAGCTGATCCCCTGTCAACTGCTGCTGTCATTAGTACTGACTTCTTAACAATCGAGAAGAAACATTTGAACATTTAGTTGTAAATTCCAGCTGTTCTACTTCCAGCTCTTGTTCACAGATATGGTGACTCTATGGGAAGCTAACAGTTGATATGATATTGCTTCTACACCATTTACAGTCGATAGAAGTTTTCGCATTAAGGTAGGCTTTTTAATCGATCTGTTTAAACATATATCTACCTATTCACCCTTGAGCTGTATTGCGGACTATGGGGCTCGCGCTGCTGCTAATCTTGAGAGAGTTTTCCATGAAATTTCATATTAATGTATAATCAAATACAGCTGTGCAACCCCCCTCAAACAAAACTGCTAGATCAGAGTTTCGCTCTTAGTGGAGTTCACCAATGTAGCTTATTCCGACCATGAGTGGGCTTTGCACACTTGACTACGTGGTTGTAAAGTGTGTTGAGTTGCGGTCTGTTGATCGGGAGATGC
Source organism: Paragonimus westermani (assembly GCA_008508345.1). Taxonomy (NCBI): domain Eukaryota; kingdom Metazoa; phylum Platyhelminthes; class Trematoda; order Plagiorchiida; family Troglotrematidae; genus Paragonimus; species Paragonimus westermani. The sequence goes on from QNGE01002390.1 coordinate 70,890, forward strand.
ATTACGTTTGTACAGTTCGAGTCGATGAATAGGAAATACGCATTGTCAACTACCACGGGGTGTTACTCCTCTCAAGTTAACGGTGGGAGACTTGCAAAACAAGTGAGCCAATGGGATTTGTAATAGAGCTAATTAACGAAGTGATGAGGCTAACTGACAACGTGAAACTTTGTTGGCAAACTTGAGTTTTGGAGATCGTTGTATTGATTGGGCGATCCATTGTGTGCTGTTTTTAGAGCCTCATAAGCTTGACTTTAATTGTCCCACAAAGGACTATGTTACTTTTTGTTAGTGTTGAGTAGACCTTTTTCAGTGCTTGCTAATAAGACATTGCAATTGATCTGCGAATGTGAATTAACGTAAAATTTTCGGCCTTCCTACCAAAAGTTTTCTGATTGTCCTGTAACCTTCAAGGTCTGGCAGTTCTCTGTGCTATCAGGTTGTTCAGAGCAGCTGAGTAGCCTTCGTTTAAATTGCCTTAGATCATTAACACTGTTGTGCATCTCCATTTAAACTCATTGATACGCCATTTAGTTGAAAATTTGAATGCTTTGAAATTTTCGTGTAAACTTACTCGTGATGAAGCGGTTTAAGCAGACGGAGGCGATGTAACTGTTCAGTTACATATGCAACTGATATGTACACAAATCCTCTCATTGATCCATAATGTGTACTGTTGGCGACCTCTAGTTCAAGTAATAATCTGCGATTGAACTGGAGCTAACAATGGGACTGTGAGAGTGGAAGGTACTGCAGTATTTAGTTGGCTATTTCATACTTCACTTAGGAGTTTTCAACGTGCTGTATAAACAGGCAATTTGAACCAAGCCCACCCTCGTCAGCCCCACTATTTGGTTGCGTCCGCGTTGTTAATTTGTGATGCTGTTGGTTAGAGTATCTTGACTACACCCATCATCCGTGTACATCATGAGTGTCCACTGTGCCATCTTATCCCCTGTGCTTTCCTCCTGCTGATCTCACCTTTGTAATGAGTAGTTCTAGAAACAGATACAATGCACTCAACATCCTACTGTAATCTAGATGGGTAAAACGATAGTGTGACTCTATACTTGAATTCTTACAGACTGTAGTGTTGTCGTCTTGTTTTACAGAGTATTTTAATATTCCGTTCATTTTCGGCGCTCATTTTCTCTCTTCTCAGCTGTCAGATTAACGCTTTTGAAAACCAACTATTTCCCTAGTACAGTCCGTTTCAACAAGTTCAGCACATGAGCACGTTGTACTATTCCATTGGCGATTTATTTTAGGCTGGGCTTTGTGTTCTCTTACTGAGGGCAGCATTCCCACAGGCATACGATCGATGAGTTTGGATTTGCGCCACTCGTACACGCGGTTCGCGCTGTCGCTACTCCATCACGTTGCCCGGTAAGTTTGGTGGTTGTGCCGGTTGATTAAAACTATATATGATCTATGTGCAAACTCGTGCAATGGTCGCTTCAACCCATCTGGGCATGACGAATGACTATACTGTCCGCATGTTTTTCTGCCGACGTCATTCAGTCACCCAATTTTATCCACGGAAAGAATTTCGACGTTGTAAGCGTTTTTGACCACGTTGCCGTGCCCTTCATCTAGGGCGTTGAGGCACAAACTGAACTTTCCAATAATTACGTTTCATAGAAGCTACGTATCACATCCACATGCAATGATACAGAGCCTCTGGTTGAGCTTAAAACTTGAACCAGATTATCATTTTCTGAAATAATGTGCATTACCAGCGTGTATTGCTGTCAATGGTGGTGGTGGTACCGGTATGGAACTAAATTACAGTTAACCTCACAAGGACAGCTGAGTTTCATTTAGTGAACTGCTTCTTCATGGTTGATTTATAAGTGGCATATCGAAGAACCCGATATTTCTGGATACTTTCGACTCCTACTGCTGAGCGCAGGGTTTTGAGTTAGTTCCCTGTTATCTCAATTGCTCTACGGCAGGTGTGCATAACCTGGAAGTATCCAGCCCTGTTTTCGTCCGTCGCTGAATATCCTACGGTTCAAAGACTGACAGTTTAACCCTCAGTTACATCTGGCTAACAGGTCGGTCACCAGTGTGCTAATTTGCTTTGTGCACTACTGCACTACGTCGTAGTTGTGAAATAGCCCACCGGGTTTTTGTCAAATTAGCGTCTATTGTTCACCGAAAATTAATCTGGCGTCCGATTATTGCAACATTTATTTGAGATTACAGCAGAGTTCCGTTCATAATTTTTGGGACACTCATTGGCTTTTCTGAACGTTAAGACGCTGATATTGTTCATCTACCTCTATCTCATGCTTTGTGCATATTTCGTACGGGACGGACACAACGGGAACTCTTGTTCGAACGGTACTCAGTCTGGATCGTTGTTTTTGTCGACGAATGCTATTGCTTGCAGCGGTCAAACGTCTACTTTTTGTTGAGTAGTCGGTGGGGACTGCTGTGGTAGAATTCAAGCTCAGTGTTGCCGGTTTGTCTTCTGACGTTCATCTCTGTGGAGTACTTAAATATTACTGGGATCCTTCCTAGAATACGGACGTAGAAAGCGATTACACTGAAGTTACGCATAAGACACTAATTGGAGGCTTTATCTAAGACGTTGTGACACTACGTGTTTGTATGATTTTCAATTCCGACTTTGATTCGCCAATCATCTCCGGTATTTTCCTTTTGTTTATTTTATTCGTGTGTGCCTATGTCCTAGATATCCTATTGTTACTTCATTGGTGGCTACATCGATTTCATCCGGCACATCTATTTCGTTGTTCTCGTTCACTGACAGTGTTTTGTTTGTGCTTTGGCACGTGGTCGAGGATCTTCAACCCTCGCTGGTCCCCCCAAGTGTCGCCCATGCGGACCCTTTCAATCCTGATCCATCTCTTAATCTGCTCCATTCGATCGCCCAGATCAGCCAGTCTGATGAACTATCTACAGCGTCATCAATCACCAAAACTAACACTAACTCAGTGCATTCACGCAAACTCGTGCCTGGTGAGGCACAAAGGCGTCCGATGAGTGCGAGGTTGGGCAGCCCTTTAAAGAAGGCTCAATCAGGTAGGTTCATGTGAGCGTTTAGTGCTGACACTACATTAACTTCATGCGTTGGCTTCAAACCATGATCCTGCATATGTAACTGATCAGTTTGTTGCAGAAAGCTGGTGGTTGTAACGTTGTAAACGTTTTTCAACGTGTGGAGACTGCAGCTGCGCTATGATGCAGCAATACATCACTGGTTTCACACTTATGCTTAAATGCTACGCAATCATCAAGAAAAAAAGCAAACCATGTATAGGGTAAGAGAGAGAGAGTCAAAAAGAGCGATGGGAGGGGACGTAACTACTAAGAGTAGTGTCGCCTATATTCAAACATTCAAAATCAAGGTGCCTACACCTTGCAAACATCCAACTGGGCTGCAAGTGAAAGTAAGGCGTCATCAACAAGACAGCCTCCCACAGCTTTCACTGCCCTGCGTAATTAAATGCACTCACTTTACAGACGACTCGGCCAAACAATGACAACGCTCACGCCACTGAGCTCGATTAGCCGCCATCTTACCTAGAGTGCCCAACCACCGACTCTGTGGGTCGCGATGGCCTCAGCCCAGGAGACGAACCCGATCTACATTGAACGATTCCCTTCGTCTACGCCAGGTCACCATCTTTTTACCTCGCACCTTGCGCCAGTCGGCCGCAGCGTCGTCAAAGAGTGCTTGATATGGCAGGCGACTACCCGGCATTCTTAGTACACTACCTAACCACCTAAGTCTGCGAATGTAAGGAGTGGTCAAGAGAACCCGTTTGGCAATCACTACCAAACATCCGCTTCCTAACCTCTTCGTTACCTACACGCTGATGCCACCCGATACGAGCGATTGAAAGCAGACGTCGGTGGTCAACTACCTGAAGACAGCTCACGTCCTCTACCCTGAGCTGCCAAGTTTCGCCACCGTGAAGTAACACACCCCTCACTGTTGTCTGATACGCGCGACCCGCAAGCATCAGAGAGATACCTCTCTGTCGCCATAGGTGTCTCAGATTAGCGAACACCGCCCTAACCTAGCAGATGTACGCCTCCACTTCATTCAATCTTGCAGGACCACTTTGCATTTTGAGGCTGTGAAACACATCCCGATGTACTTAGCGGAAAGCGAGATAGCGTTTAGCGTTGTTTGTGCTGCTTGAAAGTCGTCAAACAACAACACATTGTCCTCGGCTTTATCTAGATCAGTCAGCTTTCCACTAGGCAGAAGGTCCACGCCGGCATCTTTTGAGTGCCAGAGACAATCCCCCATTGTTTCGTCTATGAAAAGGTTGCTGCAACACGCGGATGTCCCATTGTGACCCTAAACTTGTGGATTATTTCACCGTTTTCTTCGGGTTGCTTATTACAGAATGGTGTTATTCGGCAGTTGGCCTATCACGGTGTGCTTGAGAACGAACGTCAAAAATGAATATAAATTATTGTGGTTGCTCCCTCTCAAGTTGTTAAGCGAAGATCGATCAGGTAATGGCGCGTGTGCTGATAGTGCAAGTGGTTTAGCAACTCTGGCCTTGATCAAGCGACAGCCTGTTGATGACTGAGGTTGTCTTCTAACCGTAATTTTCTGATTAGTCATTTGTTCAACTTGAAAATAATGAATTGTCACCTGCACCTAAACGCGTCCTTTCAACAAGTGAAACCGTTATGCTAACTTAAAACGGATCCACTGACGATTATTCACGTTTTTGTGCAAACGCCACTTATTAGCTGCTAAAGAGACTATTAGTGGTTCTATTGCTCACCGCAGGTCAAACTGAGTGACATCTTTTACACGTGGGAAATAACAGTGTACTATCAACTGCTTTATATACTAAAAGAACCCGAAAGGTGCCACAGTGAACGAGTTTACATCAGAAATTATATCGGTCACATTGTTTGCACTACTGTTGGGTACCCTAGTCGCGCTAGTTGTTGGGTTCTTGAATCACGCATGAAGCTTCCCTAATGACCTTTATTCTCGCGAATTGTAAAAACGTTCAGGTGAATTTTGCCACTCGCGGTCGTCACGTACTTAGGCTGACAATCTGAGTTTAACGAGGGCTAATCATTGGACGCGATATCGTTGCTACGGTTTTGAACTTCTGAGGCCGTTTAGTCAAAGGCCTTTATTTCAGGGTTGCCAGTGCTCGTCTTTCTCGATAAAGACTTACTGTCCCTCAAACATTGTCTTTGGTCTTAGGTTTCAGGTGCGGTTTCTAGGCTGTTACTCACACATATGATGGGTGTTTCTTGCACACGCTTTCCCTTATACGCTCTCACTGTCATCTTGCTTCAGACGATTGACAGCTGGGAGGTCTTCGTGAAAAGCTAGATGGACACCTTACGCGATCGTCCGCAGTTAATTTTATCCTCCAGAACGCGTTCTTCGTATGTTACTCTGTTTTTGGACTGGTGACGAATTAATTTCGTAACATGAAATTTACAGAAGTATACAGTACCACTATTGTGCTGAAAACAGACTTCTGATTATTGGGCACCTAGTGTTGCAGCTACTTGAATCAGACCGGCACAACTTTTCGCACGAGAATCCACCGTTATACGCCTTAAACTAGAAGCAGTGGCTCTTATGTGTAGAGTTTCCCAGCACAATTCATAATCTTCACTGATTCAAATGTTGTATACCAAACCGTGTGTAGTTTACTCGTATGTGAATCAGTTTTTCTTCACACTCATTACAGTTGTTCGCTTGTTTTTTTCGACAGACTCGCCATCATCAGAGACTCGTCGCATCCTCGGCTATTTCAGTCACTTACCGCACTACATGGCACTCTATCAAACTCTGCGAACGGCGTTTCAGACCTACAAAGTGAGTTACGTTTCAGGTTTGTAAAACCACTTGCAATCAGTTGGCGTTTCCCATTGTTCTGCTGTTCCGTCCCGTTTTACATTAATTCACTACTCGCTACCTCTCTTGACTGTTTTCTGTGTATGCACGCTCTCATGCAGATTTCCTTGAACTCTTCGTGTTCGCAAGACCGTCTGGTGCACTTTCTTCAGGCTTACCTCCACACTCTTGGTCGTCTGATGGGTAACTTACGGTTAGCTGAAACTGCTCCATATTCGGACGAACTGTTGACCTACGTTGCCGTCCTCTACCACTGGCATCCTGGGGCCTGCCTGGAAGCATCTACGCAGGTAAATGACGCTGTCTATTAAACGCGTTGCTTTCTTGTATAAGTGATACTGAGGTTTTGAGTGTTCAGGGTGATCTGTAACATTCACGTGAAAACTGTGGCTTTTCTCTCACAGACAAAATCTTGTTCTAAAGTCTAATGTCCGAGCAACACCTGTGTTATTTTGACCGTTTGCCACGGATACTTCTTTGATGTCCTCCGGCATAGCAGTTCATAATTTACAAACCTGACCATTTGTAATTTTGCAGGATTTAAGAAACCCTGTTGTAGTTTCATCATAGTACGCTGCCGTTTACGAGGAATATTGGTACTTCTGCATACTTTGCTGTCTGTGAATAAACGATCTCCTTCTGCCTTTGTTCGGAATTTTGTTATCTTCACCGTTTCACTTAAGAATTGTTCGATCTGTCTCTCCCAACCTTGTTATTCATTTGTTCGCCTAGATTCTGCGCGCCTTTGTCGGCACCAATTTGATGAGCCACTGGGACAGTCAATTAACGGAGCTGTACAATCTGGCTTTGGATGCCAAACCGTGGCCCCCAAGCCAAGGGCGCACGAAAGAAACCACTCTTGGAATCTCTTCATCTGAACCAAACCAGAAGGCTGTAGCGACCGATCTGTCAGGTAAGGGAGTTAGGATGCTTTTCATCAGAATCGTCAGCTGCGGACATTTTCCAGTTCAGATGGGCAGTGTTTCAGCAGTTGTCTCATACTCGTTTCACTCGAAACATCTACCACCATACACACTGCTTTTTTGCTAGCTTTCATCCCACAAATGAATGGAGCTTGACTTTCGGCTAGTTTTCGTTCATTTTCCCACCGCAATCTACTCAACTGTGTTTAATCTGCAACACTTGCAGTGAGCGACTAATTTATTTCATTTTTAACGACAGTTGACTTTACTAGATGATGTGGCTCGAAATATCGTTCGCTTCAATGATGATGTAAATGTCTCAGAACAAAGAGTTGTCAACAGAATGAAAACAGAAAATTACGGCTGAATTGAGACATTGTTAGTACACGCAACACGTCATTGATTGTGGTGCATTGCCTTTCTGATGAGGTTAGCAAGTGATCACAAGATACCCAGCTGATCTGGCGGTGCCTACCGACCTTGCGTAGCGGCCTTCATATTTTGTGACAGCTTCATTGCATGCCCATCTCGGGGTTTTATCCAACTATTGGTATCGGCAGGTAGTGCCCGGTGCGCGAACAGCCTAGCAGTAATGTGGGTTGCGTGGCCCAGCTATTGCGGACTGCGCATTTGTATTGTTTGCTCAAACGATCGTGTGCCAGAAGTTAAAACCACTTGATGCATAATCCCGCTCCCACTTGATACAACTGTTCTCACTACGATGTAGCAAATCCATTTAGCCGAGTTTGAATTGTGCCGTCCTCACTCAATATGATTGTCTGTGTTATTCAGCTTACCATATTGTTTCCCCAATAAACGTTTGGCTTCCGTTAATAGGACCCGTTAGAAGTTGTCGAACATACTGATGTTATTAACAGACCACGTCTCCGAATTGTGAAGCAAAATGGATCGTAAGTGAGCACTCTTTGCTCTTTTTTCAGCAATCACTGGATGTATTTTCACTGCTACAGCTAACACAAGTTAGCAAAAGTAACACGTATTTTTGCCAACCTTGTCGATACCTCATCAGAACTACTACAGATTGATAAGGTGGTGCTACTGAAATGTGTGAAACGGTCTGCTGTTTCAAGCGAATTGCATGCGGCAGGGAACATGAGGGCCGGAACGCCCCACTGTTGAGGCGGCGCATTTCACATTGATGGTGCGAAGTTTATTTCCTGCATACCAGCCCGATCGTTCACTTTGTTCAACGTAGCCTACATGTCTCAGCAAACTTTGTGCTGCAAAGAAACTCAGTACCAAGCTCGCTAACTATCTCAAGCTCACATGCGAATTCGGCGTCCATGACAAAATTAAACGGAGCGAGAGACCAGACACCACTAGCAAACAATACTAAAAACGATAAACGTTTCGGACAGTTGTCACTAAACCCTCATCCTGCTTCCATAATGAGGAGGCAGTTATCGTACTAGGTTCACATATTCCTCCTGGACACTTTCTGTGAACGAGCTTTACAAGGATTCGAATCAAAGGTAGCCCATGGGTTTAAAAAACGATGATCGTTGGTCGCTTGCTTGAGTATGGGTTTTTCGATGATCCGTCGCTGGCCGAAGCGTGGTCCATGCCTCCTTGATCGGACTGAAACCCGATTCTTCCTCATGTGTCTATCCTTTCATACGTTTCACATTCCGATACCGTACCACGCCAACTTGTGAATTGGTAGATTCCCGTTTGGTTACCATGTGTACCTCGGCCCTCTTTTTGAAAATGGAAGTAATTGTTGACGGGCGCCATTCCCATGTTATATCTTCGGTTTCCAAAACCTGTTTGTAGGAGTTTTGCCTCATATGATGTCACTTCCTCCCCATAGTACTTGACAAATGAAAAGAGGAAAAGGTCTGAACACGGAAACCTGTTGCGCTGTAACAACTTTAGCTTAAGGGTCGCTGCTACCTGTACTTCGAATACCGCATTTTAACACGTGAAGAGACACTGTGTCATAGGTGGATCTACCTCGTCGAATCGACTTGATCAAATGACCGTCTAATGCATATGGCACCACTCTGTCAAAAGTTGTTGGACATTTCGTAACAACTACCTGCACTGGGACTATATTTTTGCTCGTGCCGTTTTTTTCCAGAGGTCCTGCACTTGTAAATACGAGATAACTCCCTGGAATTTGAGCGGTGAATGTGTAAAAACCGCTTACAAGAATGCGTTGATAATCAAATTGCCTAGTTTGCCTCAGTTGAATGAATTTAGCGAACACCGGGAATAAATCGCAGCATCCGTTAAAATTGCTGTGATGAGGCATATTCTGAAGGAGCTGTGCAGCTGAGGCAGAATTGAATCAACCTTATGGACAGGTGGCGTTTAATCATATCTGATTACGAAGGCGACCGCCGAGAACTCAAACGCAAGCTTTCTAAAGGCTTCCACGATGGTCGTGAACACCACTTGCCCAACAGTTAGAAGAGACGTTTTCCTCAGAATAGCGAAGAGCTATTTTCCTGATCCGTTGATCTATTAACCGTCTGGTGTGTGTGGGACCGTATGCAAAAATCTTGGCTAAATTATCACTATCCATTCGCACCGACTTGACAGGTCTGCTGAACAGTTCAGCCAGCCTCAGTTAGACCGTGTAGACGACGTGATTCGAGTGACCGAGTACTTGATGGCCATCCGTTGGAAATGGAGTAGGTCCTTGGGCTTAAATCATGGAATCGTAACATGGCCACTGGACCAGGTCGCTTCTTTCTTCTCTTTTCGAAGATGGTATAAAAAGACTGATATCAGAACTGGCTTAAGAACTTGAAAGTTACGTCACGGTTAGTGTTTATCAACAGTAACTCATTTTCAAAACGGGATTGGGGGCGAAGTCTAGGTAACATCCACAGAGCCATCATTCTAGTGTCTCTTGCATCCGAATTACCCGCCGGCTCCATATTACGTGAACACATTAATCCCAGTGAAGGTCAGATACGCGAAGAACAGGCAGGATTCCGGTCCGATCGAGAATGCGTTCATCAGGGTTTTGACCTTGTGATGGATGTTGAAGCGACAGTTTTCTTACAGGCAGCCGACAGTCATGGCCTTTTCAGACCTAAAGGCTGCTTTCGTTTCGTTTGCTCGTAACGTTATCTCTGTCTTCCTTGCAAGGAAGTACTAGGGAAATACGTGAATCTGTTGAGATCACTTTGTGTTCACTGTGCAAGTAGGGTGACGGTTTTTGACCAACCATCTCATGTGTTCATTGCTTCTAGTGGCATTTGTCAAGGGCGTCCGATTTACCCCTTGTTCAATTTTGCCATGGGCGACATTATGGAAGGTGCGCTTGAAGGATGCAGTGAGCATCGTATTGCGCCTCTTGCTGGTGATAAGTTGACCGACTTGGAATATGCGGATGATATTGTCTTACTTAGCCCGTCTGCCGAAGACATGCAGACCATGGTGAACAAGGTAACTGATCGGGCTGATTTGTGTGGAATGAGCTTTGCACCTTCAAAACACAAAACGCTTCTTCAAGACAAGTTATTCCCACTCCTATTTGTTTTATTGTAGACAGTTCACTTGAGACTGTGGACACCTCTACATACTTGTTTAACATTATCTTTTCAATCTGTGGTAATATTGCCAATGTGATATCAGTAGGGATAGAAAAAGCACGAGTTGCCTTTACCAACCCGCGTCATCTGTGGTGTTGAGATGTTGGATTGCCGTTAAAAGGAAGGGTATGTATTGCTTGTGTACATTCTGTTTTGTTCTATGGTTCGGAAACGTGGCCTGTTCGCAACAAAGATATCAACCGATTTGCTGCGTCTGACCATCGTTGTCTCCGCGAGCTAGCCCACACTGAGTGGGCTGGTCGCGTGAGCAACACGACCGTTCGGGATGCGCGACCGATTGGCTAACTATCCATGCTGCTCTGCTTACAATGGTTGGGTCGCGCATTCCGCGTGCCAGCTGAGCGTTTACCGTTCCGAGCACTATGTGCTGAGACCACCAACAATTGGGTAAAACCTCGTGGTGGTCAAGCAGTGACGTGGTCACGAAATGTGAAGATTGGCTGTTCCATTGAACAGAGTGGGTAGATATCGCCTGCCTGGTTGGGGTCCTCCTGGTCGCTTAAATTACGGGTTAGATACGCTATCCGAGATGGTTGTGCCGCAGTCAATGGCGTACCTGCATTCATACCATGCCGAGTTCCTTTACTGGAGTTTATGTTTATTCGTTTGGATTCTGCAGAGTAAATTCTTTTTTCATGCTATTCCACGCCACTGTTGAGGTGAACCACGGCCCGTTCCTCCTTCTGGCTAAACTGAAGGTCGTTGTGAGTGTGTGAATGAATGGAGCGTAATACGACTTATTGGGTGCAAAACGCTTTCATGATTTGCATCATCGGATTTTACCCGATGTGTCACGTCTTATGACTCATGAACAACTGTTCCCTGCTGTCCGGTTGAGTAGTGTGCCCCGTCCTAACCTCACCAATGACCTTAATGGGCTGGCGTTCGAATCCACGATTATACGGTGGTAAAATAGTGCGAATGATAATACTAAACCCTTCGTATCATCCCTGAGAGACAGCATATATGAAAACCCGGAATTGTGACGGTACTCGCTGAAGCTCCTTTATGATTTATTTGCTAGAGAATAGGAACATTAAAAGCGCCACTGCTCACTAATTCTCTTGGTCCTAAACAATGGGTACCGCTCTACCACGAAGAACTTGTGGGGTGGGCAAAGTGTAGCAAAAAGCTGGTGCTACTTAACCAATTTCACTTTTTGGCAAATGACGAGTTCTGATACTTCTCAATCGTTTTTATTGCGGAGAAGGCTTTCTTTTGAAAGTCTATTCCGAGCCTCTGTTTCAAAGGTCTGGACCACATGGTTCCAATCCGATGCCAATGTCTCAAGGTTTGCAGTCGGTTGTTTCTCCGTATAGTAGATGTTTTTGGCGTTATATCCGATCTTTGAATGATGTGATAGTAATTTTCACTTGTGTTGTGCAATATTTTGGCGGTCACGATTACCCGTTTGGCTGTTGGAGTTTTTTTCTCGAGAGCTCCCTTCCTAGTCCCCTTCTTTATTCTGCACACTGCAGTGCCACAACTGTTCACCTGGTTCTGGTGTATACTCATGTTTTCTTTTCTCATGCTTAAACTTCCGTTTAACCAGTAGCGCGACCTTCACTCTTATAGTCGACAACGCTTTTCATCCGTCAACTCTCCTTTGGTTTGTCTGGCGTGGTTGTATCTGGAAGACGGCGAAATCGTAGTCAATAGTCCTCTCCGGATCAGTGCAATGTTCACACCCGAGTAGGTCAGGAATGTTTTGTAATAATCCCTAGATGTACTTACTGTCTGTGTTTGACGTGCGTGATCAACCACGAGTCCGATTAGTCGCATTTGCTTGCAGCTTTCGCATTCAAGTGGACTTCCCTGTAGGTCACTTTTGAAACTAATTACTAGACCGGATCTTGTTAGAGCTCATCACTAGTCCCTTTCCTCGCCACGATCGGGATTAGAACGCCGGTCACGCCTTCATGAAGCAACCGTGTTGGTCACTGTGCTACACGACCGAATCGTCGTCTGTAAACTTTTAGCCACGTTCGCTTGGGTGTCATAGTCAGGCGTCTCGATCACCTTCGAGGAGGATACCTGTGCTATTCTGCGAACTCCAGTTGATGACCCTAACATCGGGACTATCAATTTAAGTTGGGGCACCAAAATTTATCAAACTTCTTAGACTATGCCTTGATTGTTGTTAAGCAGTTTATTTTTAACAGTAATGAAGGTAAGTTACGGTGCTGGCTAGGCTGCCCGCCTGAGTCCGAAGGTTTTGATCAAGTATGAGCGGAGTTCAATTCATCTCGTGCAAATTCCTGACTACCCGTAGGTTATTCTGAAATTCCTTTTCCTTTATCAGACAAAGCCGTGTCAACCGGTGAGTCAAACAATCATAGTAACAAATATGACGAATCAGCAGAGGTCTATCAATCTTCGAACGCTCTTGATGAACATGAGAGTTTATGGATTTTTGTCATCATGTTCTAAGACAGTTGATCACCAATGAGTTATGTGGGTTTCTTCATGATTTGACTAAAACTCAGCTGTTTGAGAGACGAACGATTTCCGAACCATTGTCATAGTTCCGTATCCCGGCCGGTAAAACTCGTGCTACGCAGGGACGTGGTATCCCTGTTGTGGTTCAGTGCAGTCGACTTCGGAAGTTTCCGTAAATTGCTCTATGTCGAACTATTTGTCAATGATTCGTCGAGTTAATTTTTTTAATTTCTGTTAGTTTTGGGATGCTGTTGACCGTATTTGAAAGTTGAAGAAAAGACCAATGAAAGAAAGGACAACGGTGAAAATACGTAATCCGAAAATCCTTTCATTGCCACCATTTATAAGGTATTAGCAACTCGGGAGCTTTTTGTATTCCCATGTTTGCACTTGTCTTTTAGTGCATTCCTGTTCGCGCATTTGTTTTCAGCCTCCTCTCTTGTAGGCGTATTTTATCCTTGTAAGAATCGAAATCAGAAAATAGAAACATGATCTATTACTGCAAGCATGGAACGCTTGGGTTCCAAACGTAATGGTGTGGTCGGTATCCAAATTTTATGTGACATCTGAGTTAACTATAGCGGATGCACTAGTTTTGGTATCCGTTGTGCAGACCGCTTTCCCCATACTCCACGAGTGCATATAATTTTGTTCTAACATTCTGAGTTATTCCTGATGTGTTCCATCTCGGTGATAAAGATCACATCCAGGATAGTGCAGTACCATCAGGAGGTGTGTTGATGATCTTCATAATATCCTTACACAGACTAACTGATGGTGGATTAGGGGCGTTATTGTTTCAGTTACAAATCGTCAACTGTTTTTGAAAGCCCCATACTTTTGAAGAGTTCGCTTTAAGTTCCATATTTTTCGGTGGTTTTTTATTTCAACCACAACGATTTACCCTACCCTCTTTTCTGTTCTTTCTCTTTCCTCAGAAGAATCACATAATCCCTTGGATAAACTGTTTGACCAGTACACGCAACGTGTGAATATTTTATTGTCTCCCACCTATCCAGTTAGCCTGATCGCTTCCTGGCTAGGCTTAGAACAGTTATCCCGCACCCCGATCACTGCGTGGATTCGGTTCGCGCGCCAGTGGCGAATCCCGCTTCCACTTACGTCCAAAGCTTCGGGAATCAAAGTGAGCAACTTAGCTTTCTGACCCTTTCCTGAATCTAAGCGATGGCTATCTGTTTGTTTCAGACTACTTGTTTTGTGCACGATAAATAGATGACTTGAGTTAAAGACTCTCTTGTGTCACTTGATCGCTCCCGTCATCTGCAGCTAGTCACATCTGCTGAGCTCTCTTGTCCTGCCTGGGTCCACCTTGGTCTCAGATTTGGAACTGACCTTCTCTACCAAATATGTAGTTGCAAGCAATATACGCTTGCGAGTTCGGTTGTATAACCGCAGGCTTGATTAAGTACCTTACTATATCCATCAACTGTTCTGTGACCTGGTATTTGCCGTACGCCGCCTTTAAATGACGGGACACTCGCATTTTAACCCATCCTAACTCTAAATGGTATAATGATCAATCTTATAACCACTGGAGCAGTGTGACCATAATTCCTCGCGCTACTCCGTCTTGTAGCATATGCTCTCTCTTTGATAATGATCGTTGTTTGGCTTCTTGTCTTTTCTGAAGCAACCGAGATACGCCTTTGCGTCCGTAACATTTCTGGTTTTCGGCTTCGCTGTTGCGTTGACCGATTTACGCCCGTGTTTGCCCTTGGTTCTCTCACTCACTTCAGCTGCTCTGTTTTTTCGTTGAACTAAGCTGGTTAGCAACTTTGTTTACAAGTGCGATGGTTCATTGTAGGAAAACATCTACTGTCATACAGCCCTTGAGAAATGTCGGCGTCGTAAATAACATCACCGTCCGTTGTCCCTTACCTTCTGTCCCACAGACCGAACTGACGCAGTTCTTCAAGCGGTTTGAGCATATTGTCATTCAAACTATGGAAGGCTATCAGTCGTCCAATTGTATCGAGCTCCAATCAGGTATTCTTAACCTGCTTACTCATCTTATCTGCTTGAAGCTCAACTATGACCAGTTGGATACTGGTCAGGTAAGTGTGTCTTGCTACCTTTGCTCCGTTCCGTCGCTCTCACAGACTCTGATCATTATGCTAAGAAGGTCGGTTCGTTCGTCTCATTCATCACTAAATATGATTCACTAATCCATTCGAAAGTGTCCTTAACACCACCACCACCCCTTTAACAGCATTGCTGTATCAGTGTCGTTGATGTTCCTAATCCAGAGACAACTCAATTCGCATTAATACACTATACTGAATGCTATTCTTATCCTGGTTTGGGTTGCTTACCATTATCCAAATTCTACTTGTGGATCGGTGTATCATATGACATCATGTGATGTGTTTTATATGAACGTGAAATCTTTTAAGCGTATTTCTATTAGTTTATTATGTTCATTTCTCTCTTTGTCTCCTTGAACGCATACAGTCCATAAACTATGTCGCTGCAATTGGTCATCTTAATCTTCCTAAGAACGTAGGCATGCTCGCCGCCTTGTGCCTTTTGGGACGGTTAACCCAAAATGCTTGGGAACTTCTCGTGCACGATATTTGTGACTGTCGTTAGAAGCGTTTTTCTGAAACAAGAGTAGGATTAGTCTGCCATGGTAATGATCACTAAATGTAAAACTGACATCATTTCGAGAGCCTATAGTGCATACGACATTGGTTGCCGTAACCTTTATCGAGTTTGTGCACCCTATTGAGATCATCTCTGTTTCTGGTGCTCTGTGACAAGGCAGTAGCCCTTGATGGTGTGAGGGCTGTGGACATCTTATTGCTCCTGGTTGGCTACTCGCTCACCATTTCCCCGCACTCTGGTCCATTTTTACACTCTTTTATTCGTACTCCTTTATTTCGATGTTGTGTTGTTCGGTGGTAGTACAGTGAGTTCATCAATTCCAGTTTGTGTTCCATCGTAGTGGGCTGGAATAGCAGCATCTGTTATTCGGGGTATTGTGCAGCGTTCCCACGACTCATCACTTGTTACTAAAAAGCATGACACTCAAAACCAAAGAGGAGCAGTCGACCCGTTTGGTCTAGTGACTGTTGTGTTAGAACACTTTGTAGTCACACCGACATTGCACTTTTTATCCGCGTAGTTGACTTGAGCTATCGCAGTTGAGTTTATCGTTGCAACTGTGAAAGTGTTATGCTTATGTAAAAGCCCTGCGGCTCATTAGTTGATCGGCAACACATGATCCAGATTGGTTAGGTGAATCGCTTTTCTCTCGTTCGTGTTACTCATTCCTGTAACCGATATCGTATGCACAAGTCTGAGAGCGGACTATCGCAACTACTAAAACATTATGAATCAGGGGGACTGCAATACGTAGAGCAAGGTTTAATGATAAAAAAACACTTGTCAGCCTCACGCGTTTCGTGATTCTAGGGTTTTTGTTGTTGGTTTTGGTGTGTGATTAATATCCTCTTACAGACTGAAACAGTAGTCTGATGATCTATACGAGGTTGTTCGGATAAGCGAATTTCCTCGAGGCGAAGCGCAATGTAAATTCATATGAGAATTCTGTTGATTCGGAATACTCGTCTCGTCAGATAGAGTAGCTCTATCGTTACTAAACTTGGAGCGCTTGCTTGGGGGATAATTGAAGTAGGCTGATCACGTAGTTCGTCTTTTAGGGACTTCTGATCATGTGGGCGACGGTTCTGGTCTTCAAGTCTGTGTGCGAAATACACTGGCCCCACTCCAGACTTGCGACAGTTTTTCTCATATGTGCTAGGTGGGAATCCTCTCATCTAGAGTTGTTATTTTCCCGTAATTACTGATCTCTTACACGATGTTTGTTGTGCATCAGTCGCTCATCTGATCACCACTTTTTACACAACCGCGTATGTTACTCGTTCTGTGGACTGATTGCAAATGATCCTTAATTCTATAATACGACGTTTCTCACTTAATTTCGTGCCTTAACGGAATTGCTTGACAAATACAACTTCGCTGCAGAAATTGTCCCTTAATTTCCAAGGATAAGTGTACACTATATGCAGGTATACCAGAGCCGAATGACGTGCGGGTCCCCTGTGTTATTTAAACTGAAACTTGTTCCCTGCTAGCATAGCTTCACCACTCGAACATCCCAATGTGCACTTAACCAATGATCCATAAGGCTACGAATTCGCAGACACGTTTTCCTTTAAGGTTGTTGCTTTCGGAAACACTGCAACAGGTAAGCAAGAATACTGTGCAAGGAAGAATCGTAATAGTACTCTTTTTCAAAATTGAACCAACTCGGAGTTAATATGCAAAGATGAACAATTGCTGTCTTCTGCAAAACCGGTATTTCTGACGTGTCTTGTCACACCACCTACAAGTTTCGTGTAAAAGTTGGCAAGTTGAAGAATTATCATTAATCATCAAGTGTAACCCAGATGATGGATGCTTAAAGGCAATGCATTCAATTGAAATCTTGAGCCAGCTTTGCTACGCTATCTGATCTCCTCTATTTTCTGCCCATCTGTGTATGAGGTAACCTGGACTAAAACGCGTCTATGCCTCGTTCCTACTAGCCAATCAGATCCGGTCTGCTGTCTCGACCATATCGGCGGCTACACTTGTGTTTTGTTTTCTCTCTTTTGATCTTGCTGTTGTTATAATCAATACCTGTTTTCCTACATTTAGCAATTTCTTCAAAACGTCATCACTCATTTGGAAAATTTGCCGCTTGAATTGCAACGTTATCAGACAGTGTCCGACGGGATCCAGCCACAGGCCAATAGCCGAAAACGTCCTGTCTCCGTCGAACGTCCAGGATCGCCTCGTTATTCGCAATTGATCAGTGCTATGTTTCGTTTTCTCATTAATCTGACTTACCAGCAGAAACCACCAGTTCCGGCAAGCTCTACAGAGACTACTCAAGGGGAGGACGCATCTACGGACGTTCATCGCACCGTCACTTTTGGCCAAGTAATTTTGTTTTCAATAGTGATAATCGGTAATTTTGCATTCAGGGTTCTTCGGTCAAAGTTAACTCAGTTGTCTTGTAACCTGTTGAGGTATCATCATCATCATCATCATCATCATCATCATCATCATCATCATCATCATCATCATCATCATCATCATCATCATCATCATCATCATCATCATAGACAGCAATACATCAGTGGTTAACACTAATGCTTAACTGCCACACAACCCTGAAGAAACAGCAAACCCTATATAGAAAGAGAGAAGGAAAAAGAAGGGGACGGGAAGGGACCTAACTACTGAAAATGACTACGTCCCTATTCAAACATTCAGCATCGAGGTGCTTACACCTTGCTTCTGAATGTTTGTGGGTTATCGAGGGTTTTCGTTTTTATGAATTGGATATCGACTTGGATTAACCGGTTTGTTAAAAATAGTGCATTCCGAGTAGTACGCACAAACGAATTGAACTAAACATTTCGTTGCGATTATTCAGTTAATTTGGAGGTCCTGTTGATCACTTACTCCATCATCTGCCATTATATGGTCTAACATTGTTATTTTTCGAACGATAACAATAAGTCCGCAAAAGTCATAATTTAGAAGCCAGTAGAAACCAAACCTTCTGTTTCGGTGTTAATTTCAGTCCCTAGTCCAAGTACAAAGTTTCACTCGTTATGGCCTGACAGATGGTTGATTTTTTACGTTTGACATTTACTTCACATCTTGTTACACCTAAGCGGGTACTAACCGGATCATGATTAAATAAGGTAGGTAAGTCATTAGTTGAAGTATTTTTGAGGTCCACTATGTAGCCCTACTTCCAGAACCGCTTATGGACAATCGGTAATTTGGCTTATTGGTAGCGTTTACTTCTAGCATAAAAGCTTTTTCTGATCACTTGTGAAGCTTCTGTGTCAGAAGTGAAACTTTATCACTAAACCAAATTATCGATTGTCCAAAAGTTTCTCTGGAAGTGCCATAATTAAGGTACACTCAAAAACGAGTTGTCAGAGCCCCAACCAATACAATTGCCGCATATGAGTTGCGTTTGGCCTGAGCGCATAAAGCAGCAACAGGGAAAAATTAGTAACTTACCTTATTCGATTGTATACCACATTCAACTGACTAATTTCGGATATTAAGAAGCGGGATTGGGGAAATGGACAAAGATTTAAGATTTCTTGTTGTGGAAGTAACCGCACGACATCCTACTTGATTCGTCTCATCTAATACTCCAGACCCAACCGACAGTGCTGTGCTCAACCTTGTTGATGATGCAGGAAGCCTGCGTCAGTTGCCCAAGCTCACACGGCCACGTTTGTCGCATATTGTGCACGCGCACGTCTCTGCGATTGCTTAAACCAGACTATTTATCCTCTACGTTTTTTAGTTAGAATTTTATACGTGTGTTAATCTGTACATCCATTCTTTGGAAATTGATTAATCCAATTTGTTTGCCTCAGGTGATGCGTATGGCCGAGACGTTGGCTGCTGAAGGCCTAGAATCGAATAACTTGGTTCTCGCCGCTTTGGTGCCGATTGTGGTAGACTTGTATGTGATTCAGCGACCACTCGTCTCAAGCATAGCGTCTGAGCAGAGTCGAATGGAACAAGCGAAAGACCCCACTTTTCAGTATGTTTTAATAGTGACTTTTTGGTGTGAGTTGTTTGATAGCTGTTTCTTTCGCATTTCAAATGTTGCCAACCATGTATATGTGTAGTTTTTAATTGAAAAATCATGCGGAACGCAAGCTAATCTTCTACTTCCGTCTTTGTAGGCAATTCGAAGTTCAGCGTGAGACGGTTCTCAGTTTTCTTCTTCGACGATTGGCCCATTTGCCAGCTAGTTACGATCAGTTGTGTCTGATATTGGAAGAGGTCTCACTGCCATCGCTCGAGTCTGCAACAGCACAAAACGTTCGTTTGTTCAAAACCGTTTCTCAGGTACGAGGATCTTTCTTTCTGTCAGTATAGCAAAAATCTGGATGTCTTATTAATTGCCCTAGTTCTTTTTTTTACTATGCAACTTTTTAGCTGTCTGCGAGGTCTGTTTGTGTTGTCAATGACCAGTGGAACACCGTTCACCAGTGGCCGGATGTCGTTCTCCGGATTAAAAACTACCTGGAATTTCAATTTTTGGACAGTATTGTTATTATTGCTAACCGGGGTTCAACATATCAGGCACGCTTGCAGGGATCTTACACCACGTTCGACCTGTTCGTAACAGTTGGTCAATATGGGGGTGACTCCAGTTGTAGATCCGCTTGTAAACTGATGGCTAAACGGCAGTTCTGATTGCAGTCTACAAGATTGCTTAGTGAAGTCATAGTTAGGCATGGCTTCAGAGTTCCCGGACTTGAAAGGCACAACGAGTGCTGATTGAGTCACTTGGCCGTCGCGACAATGATATATGGATGGATGGTCATGCTCTGGTGCTAACAGTCCTCAGGAGTACGCAGTACCATGTTGCTCCGAATGCTAGACTGTTGATCCATAGTCTCTCAGTGGGATCTCTCAAACTAACCTGTCGTACCATAAAGGACTGGGAAGTATACGAAATTATCGTTTCTCCGACAGACTAGTCCAATCACATTCTCCTTCTTCCTCCTTTGTCTCTAGCTTTTTTTCTTGGAACTAACAAATATGACCACCATTGCGTTTTTAACGTCCGCACTCTACGATACTTAGGTCGGAAAACCGCTGTGACCAACACCCTCTTGAATCCGAAACCGGACGCGTGTTACGCCTCCAGAACACGCCTTCATTATCTTAACACTGATGTCTACTTGAATTCGCTTTTAAGTTATGTTGTGGATCAGCGGTTCTTTCGCAAGGTCTCTGACAATGAGGTAACCAAATCTTACAGTCAAGCTCGATGGGTGATTGTATTGAGGTCTACCACAGAGCAGCGCTTGTCCAACTAGATTCCAGTAAACTGTCGCACGTGTGTATTGTGTGGCCCATGTTGAAACCAAAATCAACTCTGTGCTGCAATCGGAATCTGTTAAAACAAAAAAACGGAGTTATATGTATAGTCAACACTCCAATCTATTTATCAATTTGCCCGCATCTCTTCACTGGCTGTTCTCACGAAGAGGTCTATTCCAAAGGAGTACTACAATTACTGCAGAACTGAACTTCTCAGTTTAACAAAGCTTATAAACAAACGTTGACTGATCTCTCTGATTCCGAATATGATGAAGTCACAAGTTCACGAAGAGTAAAGACCTTGAGACCTGTTTCTCCGATCGAGCTTAATAAACGGGAAAAAAATTTATTCGGGGATTTCCGGCTCAGATTTACACCTTTCGCGGCAGTCTATTAGGTCGACCGAGCACTTCGAAAAACAATTTAGCTTACCTCAGCCAGTTTCTTCAGCTGTAAATTGCACATTGTGTTTTGTTACGAAATTTTTGAATGTCCTCCGTCTGAATCCGAAGTGGCTTTGAAACCAAAGTTTTTGAAATGTAACAAAGCTCCGGACCCAGACCTTTCTCTTGTTCCTCTCATAGATAGTGATCAGAGACTTTTGTCGCCGTATTCCAAACAGTCTACACACAAGCAGACTAAACGCACACACGAACACAACAACTGTCTATCCTTATTCGCATCTGGGATCGTCACGTAGTAACTCCAGGTGAACAGAAGAATAAAAACGTGTCCCGCGATGGGCTCAATGGCGGTCGTTCACATTTTCGAAAGGGTCTTTGGATATCACATGCCAATGAGGGCGGCATTAGCCTTGTGTGTATCGCATTTTCGATCCTTACGGGTCCCATACCCCCGGCAATTTTTGGAGCGCAGCTAGGAGATCAGACAGTTTTCTGGTCTGATCGCGTGTGTATCGACCGCAACCTCTCCTTACCATGCACACTGAGACATCAGCACTTCTTTCCGCAGCCAAAAGTCGTGATATTTTTGCGTAACGTCTGTCTCTGACTCGGGTTCTCGATTTACTCTCTGGAGCTGTCTTCATCGCAGATAAGTTTCAGTGAAGTAAGTCACGTTGCTTAATCTTCGATCGGACTGCAGAGTGTATATTTTTGAACTACTACCCTCAAACGTCTTCCACTTAAAGTGGCGTTCACCAGTGGTGCCTGATCTCCATGTTCCTCCTCAACTTTATGTTGAATGCTACTATGGTGGAAATCTCGATTCACCGATTATCCAAACCCCGACACAACAGAAGATCTGACAAACGGCCAATCCTAATATCGCGTTAAAGATACAACATCAGGATTGGACGAACGGTCTCAGTGTTGTACCTCCCGTTATTCGTCAATTCATCTGTTCCATATTCCACCAATTAACACAGTTTATGATATTGCATGTGCTAATGAGATCAGCCAATAACAGGCTGTGATTTCTCTAATACTGTTGTACATCAATAAATGTGGCGTCTCAAATCATGAATAACAATTGCTTACTGCTACTAGTACCAGGTCTTGTTGAAAGATTGCTACCTTCCGGAACGAAAACGAAAGTCAGTCTTCGTGGCACGAAGCAAATCTCGGTTTATTGAGTTTTTATTGGCTATTTTATAGACCAGACGCATCGGTCAAATGAAGAATTACAATTGGTGTTGACGCTCTCGCTTTCTCATTGGTCGGCTCGACTCCGCTTGAAGCTCGTTTGTTTCAACGCGTAACGCACTTAACTTGTTTTACTCCGGTGCTCGTTACAACAAAATCCGATGCTGGAGCAGCGTGCCGTGTTGATTGGTCCTCGTGCTGACACACACACTGATTGGCCGTAGACTTCTGCGAATCAATGGTTGACTTCGTATCGATGCTTTCGTCCAATCCAATCCCTTTACAGGTCTTCTCCTTATTACTTGCGTGGGAGGTTTCAATTCAAGTACGATTCCTAGGCCTATTCGAAGTCCCTAATTCTGAGTCTCACAGCTTCTGTCGAAGAATACCGGGAATTTCTGAAGATCTCTTAGGGAATGTTTTGCCGACCAGTGAGGTTACTGACACCGCTTTACGTGGTCTGTTTGCAATTAACATGCAGACCATGCTAAACCGATTAAATAATGTAGGTGACCTGAGAAAATATATTGTACATTGTGCTGATGCTTATTAGTTAGTGACTGTTTGGTTAACTCGCAACCGGTCAAAACCAAAAGGGTTATCGGTTTCGTATCGCTTCGATCCTCTCGGAGAGCTCTTATCCAGCAATTTAAATCAGGAAAATTGTCACATCGTACTAGCTTCATTTGAGGTATTCATCAACTGGCACGTGTTGGCATGTTTAACATACGGTGTGTAGAAAGACTACCAATAGGACATCTTGGTTCACAGTTCACCTGAGGTCACTACGTGACGATCCCAGATGCGAAGAAGGATAGACAGTTATTGTATTTGTGTGTGCGTTTAGTCTTCTTGTGTGTAGGCTGTTTGGAATACCGCGAGTGACAGGGATACCACAAACCTTTCATTGTTGTATACCCAATGAATCAAACCAAACAACTGAACAATCCAAGCCATCGCAAGGATTCGCCACCTGTGGTATGTTAGCAGTAAGCAAGGCTCCTGTCAGTAGACGTTCTTTGTGGTTACGGAAACTACTTTTCTGAACAGTCGGACGGTCAAGATCAACTTGTTTTTGGTTGAGGATTGCATGTGCTGAATCATTTAATTTCCGGGGTTGCTAGGCTTCAGTAGGATACTTCTCACTACACCTCACGTGTTCTTTGGTGCGTACCTCCAGCTGCCGGACGATCTATCCAGTGTTAGAAGCTTGACAATCTTAACGTTTAACCCGATCAACACAGTCTGATCGCTCCAGAGCTGTTCGTTTGTTCCTTAAGTGGACTAACTTATTCTTTAACGTGTTGGTGGTTTTAAATGCCACTTGGATGTTGTACTGGTTGAGGGCCTGTCCAAATTCAAAATCAAGCGACACGATAGTTCATCAGTACGTGTCTGGGATTTACGTAGCAGGCTCATGGCCAATAACCGAACTAATCAAAGTCTACCGTTTACTCTGAGTGAGTCTTATAGTTCACACGCCGACAATGTTGTACGGGATGCTGCGTAGCGCGGCTAATGATGTTTGGAGGAAATTTCAAGTTGACCTGACAATGACGTTATCATGGACCATGAAACGTTTGACCTCTCCGCTAAACAAGGACGGTAGATGCTGTCTGCCCGATTGTGAAGTTCGCGATCATCCATACTGCAAGGCGGAAACATTATCCGACGTCGCGCTGTCGCAGTCACTGCCTGTCCTGTATCTGTAAGGTCGTCGACTTCTTGTTTGTGAACCTCCGTTTTTCTTTCGGTCTTTCTGCACACACCCACACCCATTCTCTACCCTTCTGACTTGCCATAGTATGTACGGGCACATTTCAGGTGAAAGTTATGATGCACTTTTTGCAGGCTGGTCAGAGGTTGAGTGAAAGTGTGCGAGCTCCCTTGGGCATCCACTGTGTCCACGCAGTGGGTTCAGTAGACGTGGTAATTATTCTAGACGGAGATCAAGTCAGGAGTCCGGCAGATATTCGTCACACGAAGGTGTCTGTTATACGCACAGGTTTGGCGTTGAAATGGACTTCTGTTTGCATATACATGCTGCTGCTTCAGGTTTAACACCATCCTGCTTCCTCAGGAAACATACATTGGCTGCCATGGTATCAACAAGTTGCTTTTTACTTGTTCTGTTGCATTTGTGTTGGCACACAACACGTATGTTGACCACTGTGTCAGTTGCTTCTCATTGAATTCCTTCTTGTTTGCTTTCTACCACACGTTTCTATTGTTCATATTGTTCCGCGTTCTCACGTTAGTAATGTCTGTAAATTGCTGATCCTGTGCAGATTCTTAACGCCGTCCTCACACATTTGGTCAGAGGTAGCGCAAGAATTTTCAAACGCATCGACTTGAGTGCGTTGTTCCGTCTGATTGACCACCTGATTCTGACCCTAAGTTCTTGTGCCAATGGATCCTCCAGGAAACCACTTTGCGGCTTGTTATCCAAAGTTCACGAGACACAACTTGAACTCTCCGATACACCGCCACCCTCGGTAAGTTCCCATGGTATGTGCAAAATTAGCAAGCATTTGTTTCCTCTCGTTTCTTTTATTTTGTTTTCTTACCTCAAGCTCGTTGTTGCTGGATTGTTGAGCCATAACGATTTGGCCTTCACACCCACCTGTCCTCAGTGGTGATCACTGTTTCACTGGGCAAATCGGGATGTACGGGAGGCAGATCATTTTGAGTTTGTTCAGCCAGAAACCGTATGCCATTTTGATGTTACGCTCTTCCGGGTTATTTTAATAATAAATCGACTGGTTGTTTGTATATGCTTCTTTGGAGGATAAGGGGAGACGAAGTATCATATTTACTCCGGAAGACGTGGGGCAAATGTAGCGCACGCCTGGGTGACTTTGTCAGTGTTCAAGTAGCTTTGGTTTCCTTGTAATTTCTTAGTCGAGATAGATGACTCCATGATCCGAGCGTCTTTTGTGGTAGCTACTGACAAATGAACGTCGCGCACCTGTCATACCTATCTTGGGCTGTCGTGGAGTGTGTGGTTTTTTCACTCCTAGCGTCAATCTACCCCAAGGTCAACCAACGCTTTTTACTACGAGGGGAAAGTGTAACATTCGCTGATCTTATTTTTTTTCAATTAATTTGTAGTTTGATCCTGCGAATCCCCAGTCGCCTTCTGCTCGGTTCATCTGTTGGGCAATCTGCCATGTGGTTTGCGCCAGGCTTCATTTGAGACTGCTTCGGTTATTAGCTCTTTCCTCGGCGTCTACATCGGACTGGTTTCCAGATGACGAGTTTCTTTCCTTAGCCGATCGGTGAGTGTACTTTTTGGTCTATCTTCTCTGTTTTCATTTCATCTACCTTGTCTCGGTCACGGCTTATCCTGATGGATGTGCTGCTTAATTTAGCTTGTGTTAAAGTAAACCTTTTAGTGTCACTTGCATGAATCTTTCCTCTTTCTTTACCTTAGGAAGCCACCCGATTCACTGTTTTTTCAAACAACGGTGTGTTCTGTAAAAAAGAATCCTTACTGTGAAACTGTGTCCATTTGGACTATATCAGCTTCATTCAGAATAAACATGGTGCCAGTCGACACTTAGCAGTTACTATCGTTTTGGTGCGCAATGTTTTGTTGCCCTATTTCTGATGGCCTTTGTGCACATTCTAACCCTGTGACACATTCACGTCTTGTTTTCCGCGTGCTGTTAACACTCAAACGGCTGGGAACCTTACAGTTTCCCATTGCCCACACTGGCTTTTTGTCTGTTTCATCTTCCATAAATAGGGTTGCAGTGGTCGTGAGCAAGTAACTTGAACATACATCATCATGTAAACTATTTCGCGTAAAAGTACGTTTAGGTTACTGGCTGAATTTTTGGGATTTAGATGGTTGCAATTTGAAAATCACTCACACTTGATCATCATCATCATAATAGACAGCAATACATCAGTGGTTCACACTAATGCTTAACTGCCACACAACCATGAAGAAAAAGCAAACCCTATATGGGAAGAGAGGGAATGAAAAAATAAGGGGACGGGGAGGGACCTAACTACTGAAGATAACTACGCCTACATTCACCATCAAGCTGCCTACACCTTGAAAACAACACAACCGAGCTGCAAGTGAGAATAAGGCGTGATCAGCGAGACAGCTTCCTTACGGCTTTCACAGCCCCGCGTCAATAAATGCACTCACTTTACAGACAACTCGGCCAAACAACGACAACATTCACGCCACTGAGCTCGATTAGCCGCCATCTCACCTAGAGTCTCCA
>QNGE01002390.1:99714-116256 GCA_008508345.1 Paragonimus westermani
AGGAGACTGTGGTTTGTCAGACCTCTACCTGTTGGCCTGCCTGGTATGAGTAACTCTGTCCAGTTTAGCCCAGAAGGTCATCGAGATGCGCAAGCCATCACACCACGTCAAGGTTCAATCTCACCGTGACGGCTCACACTTGATCTCAACCTTCGTGTTCATGCTAGCCGGCCCACACGGTCTCCCTTGCTATCAAGCTATCTCTTATGTACATAAGTGAAAGCATCTCTTTGTATCACGCTACTAACACTTTAGTAAACGCAGTTTTATCCGAACAGCATCAGCCTGCAACCCGTATGTCGCGGATAAATGAGTTACAGAGGGGTGACGGTGAACCTTGTAATGGGAAATGTCACAGAAAATGGAAATAGCCTATGTCATATGATTGGTTGTTGGTCGCCTGAACCTAAAAGTGGTTTATCTGACCGCTTAATTGTTATTTTGTCGCTGAAATGCGTTCTCTCAGTTTCTTTGCCCTGGTTGGGGCCACCGCACTGACCTCATTTACTCGGGTTTCCCTCATAAAACAGTCTTGTCCGTTCTTCGCTCCTTTTCCTACCTGTTTCTTTTTCGCGCCACTGTAGTGTTGGTGTTTCGCTTATTATTCGACTCAAATTCGGTCACGTAATCACTTCTGTGTTACGTCTTGTACTGGCAATACCGTTTCGTTCTATCATCAATCTTTGTTCTATCCCTTCGTGCCGCGATCTCATTACTCAGTCTTGACCTAAAAGATGATGCATATTGCCCAATTCTCTCTAGCTAGGTATTTGTTAGGACATAAGAACGGCCGTCTGAGAAGTTGCCAGTTTGTCTCCGTATTTGGCCTTGGTGGTGCAGATGGTTAGATGATTCATCAGATACTGACGCGTTTGTTCGAAAAAATTCGGTTGGCGAACTTTCTTTAGTGCTAAACCCTCAGTTTTAGTTAAATATCCATTTTTGTTGATCATTACTCATAGGTGGTACTCATGTGATTCAGAAGGTACAGTGTAGGCTTACAAAGCTCACTTTACTGCATCCTTCCTTTTCTTGTTTAGGGAGATCACTTTTGTTGGGTGAGTGCCTTGTGCGCTAACGCTGTGTCAGAGGCGTCCCTATCCTGACCTACTGTTGCACCCTCCGTGACACATTCTTACGTATAGTTGGAAGCACAGTCTTTGAGAGCGTGCGCTGGAAGTGCATCACCAAGTAAGGCGCAGGAAATGCATACAAGATTTTTAAGTGTTTGGAATATCCGTTCCGGAACACTCTGCCTGTATCTATCGTGATTGTGTTATCAGTAGATGACTGCGAAAAACCGGTGCACATACGCTGGTTGCGGTCTACAATCATCACAGCCATCTGGGCAACTTTGAGCTCTTTTGCCTTTTACTGACTGGTTACCACCCATTTATGTGAGCTTGTTTCGCGCTTGCTTCTCGTCTCTTTCTGCGTTTCATTATAGCTTATTTTGTTGCAATTCATTTTCTCAAGAGCCCTTCCGTTTGTGGATCGAAGAACTTTGTTTTTATTTCCTCTCCTTTGCTCCACGTTCTTTTACTACCATCCGACAATCAGTCAAGTATGTAATCTCTTTCTAACTTGTAAAATTCCAACCTCTCCAATGATCTGGTGTGTTACACCTGATGCCGTTACTTGACTTCTCTCCCGGTATTTTGCTTTGCTTAATCATGGCATACTTAGCTGAGGTAGAAGTGCCAGTCAATCAGTCACTGCTCATCCGTTACTTGGGCTAAATGTAATAAATTTATAGCTATTCGATGTGACAACAATGGCGAAAAATGTTGGCTTGTTGCATACGGTTAAGACTCAGTTATGAGGTAGCTTGAAATAAACAAACTAAACGCGTGAATGGAATTGGAAAGCTCTGTCTCAATCACCTACAAATTTATTTTCGCATCCTCTCACTTATACTGCACACCTGAGACTTTCCTGGTCAACGGACTGAAGAAATGAGAACTTTCTCATGATAAGAAGCCAACAACGTCTATCTAAGTTTTTTGAGGAGAAACGTCGACCACTATGGCTATTTTCGCGAAAAATTTATCGTCTTTTCTTATCATTCCAAGATGAGATTTTAACTTCAATGAAATGGAGACCTTTAGTTGTAGCCAGATGAGCCCTCAACACTGTGAATGACGCGTTCGTTGGGGGAACGACACAGCTTATTATAAAAGCCTCACTCGCCAGAACAAATGTAGTGTATGACTTCATCCGTGTTAGCGATTCTAGATGCGCTAGCTGCAAATCAGGGTGGGTTGAGATGTTTGCGAATGAACACATTTCGCAACTGTTATTTTCACTCGAGACTTGCACTGTTTGAAATGCCATCACGAAACATCTGCATTGGACGGATTGTAAAGTCAATATTACTATCGTGTTCCGTGTCTGCTGTCGCCAGAGTACAAGCCAAATCCTCAGTTTGTTGTTGCTGTTACCAAATAAATTCGGCGTTGTGCATATATATATATATATATATATATATATATATGGCTATCAACTCATCTCCTTCATGGTAGTTTTCTGATTCCTTTCTGGCACCACTTATGCTTTCAAATGTACACTGTATCTTGTAACTTTATTACAGCCTTGTTTTTTCCATCGGATACAAGTGCCCATGTTTAACACTCTCCGCATGCCAGATAACCAATGGTGACCGTTTGATCTCCTGTCTGTTTCACTGGCGCTTCCTCGTTTATTGTGTTGATGTTGGATCATTTTTCAACATGTTGAAGGCCCGTTTTGAATTCGAGCACCAAACCGTCATGTTTACTGTTGTTACCATGTCTGTTCCCTTCATTGTTTACTTATTTTGATGTGACAACAAATGGAGTGCGAATAGGTTCATGTAGACCGCATTTTGCCGCTGAACTTTTTTCACAGTCATTGTAGGCATTGATTGCTTCACACTTTACGAAGTTTTCCACACACAAATATATACGCGTGTGATGATCACAAGTTTTCTGTGAACCTAATCGTTCAACGTGCTTTTTAGATCCTCCTGGTCCCCACGCACTGTGCGTATTTTCTTTTTCGAAAAAAAGACAACGTTGGCCTGAGCAGCCCTAATGATTCTCAGCTCATTAGGCAAACGACAACCATTTTATAGAAACGCAACAATGTTTACATTAATGATTGCTGTTACGCGGCAAACAGGTTTCTCTTTATTGTTGTTGATTATTATTTTCTACTGCACTGCCGCAGGTGTTTCAGTTGTTTGAGTGTAGCATACATAAAAACAAATTTGATTGATCATCACTATTTACAAACGACGTCGACATAACAGATGGTCGTCGCTTTTGCTTGGCTGGCGTCGACCGCTCAAATTTCTGCTTGTGTCAACTTGTGCGTATGCTCTAAACGGCTAAACGTTCTTCAATCATTAAAACATTCTAGTCTTGTCTCATTACACAGGCATTACGCTCGATACCACTTCAACGTTTTGTTCCCATAGACCATTTTTAGCTAACGAACGTTTTACCTTTGTATTCTTGAGTGTGCTGATTCTTGAACAATCACAGACTATCGGATGGTTCGCGATACGCAGTAGCTGAGTCGTTTATCTTTTTTCTTCCCATCAGGCTTCCGTTTCATGTCTTCTTCCATCTGGTCCACGTGGTTCACCAGCTTCTTAGCTCAAATCCTTCGCATTTGGCAACCAGCCTAACTTCGTTGCGTCCGCTTGATTCGCATCGGTCCTGTCTCGCGCTTCTCATGCAGTCGGCACTTGCCCATCTGTTGACCCTATTGGAACTGTATAAATCTGGTGGGTAAATTAACTTGTTTTTGCTGAGTATTCCAAGTATCCGAACGACTTTCGTAAATCTACGTCCCCAATACGACAAACCTCCCACACATCTAACACATCCGGTAGCAACAGTTTTAGTGTACCCGGCTTGTGCGTGTCTTGCGTCAATTTGACACTTACAGGTATAAACAGTGTAAGGTGATCTCTACTGCTCCCGTGTAATTTGGTAGCAGAACGATGGTTGCTCTAGTGCAATTCATCTTTCTGTGTTTGGGTGAAAATAGGGTGAACGTCGAGTTGTCATTTCCTTATCGGTCGCATTGGTTTAGTTGCACACTGTTTACATCAGATGATCGTCTATGTTCACTCTCATTTCCGAACTTTTCATTGTGAGATTCTGATTGGCAGGGGCATGCCCTTCATAATTCTGGAAGAGTTACCAAGCCATCCATTCCTGCTGGTTTGATTTCACATTACACTTCATGAACATTAAATCACAATTGGGCATTCGTACCACTGGAATTAATATCGCATATTACGTATCATTTAACCTGCTACCCGATTTGATCTACTGTCCAATTTGAATTCCATTTTCCGCCTACTTTTGGTTATAAGAATTATTGCTGCTTAAGGATTATTGTGGTGCTTTGTAAAACTTTTTTTTAGATCGGTCCCATGATAAATATTACACTCACTTAGTCACAACACTGATTAGTTACGTCATTTGAACTTCTCCGTATTTTGTGTTCGGCCGCGCAGATCGTGCGTTAGAACGCCCCATCAGAACATTGACACTTAGTCACCTTCATATTAAAAGTTTGCGTCGCTAAATTAGGACATAATGCGATAATCAGTAACGCAGTTTTGCTGCAGTACCTTGGCTTATTGACTTTTCTTTGGTCCGCTTCTCAAGCTTCCTTTGCCGTATCGCGCTTTATGGAACGATTACATATATCCTCCTGCATTTTCAGGATCCTTTTCATGACATCTTCAATTCTATTGGTTTCAGCTCCGCTGGAGAAGTGTCATTTCTTTCCGGCACCTCTTTCCGATCCTGCTTTCTTGGTGAGTGTTCACTTTTATTGGTTGATTTCTTGCTTTTTCCGTCGCCACTGTGCACTTCACTTTCCAGGAAAATCGTTCTGTTTGTTGTGATTGGAAACATGTTGATATCTGCTCGATAGCTTATTGTTTGTTCTTGAGGGAAACGTTTTTTGTGTCTTGAGCTGTATAACTTTAACCTTTATGGTTTTACGTATGGTTATTTGCAGATTTGGTTACTATTAATTATATATCATTCATCTAGCTGCAGTTATTGCATTCGAATAGAATTTCTTGCCAGCCTCTTTCGAAAAACGGCACTAGGCTCTAAGTTCGCTTCTACTAGGGCACGTCAATTATGCTCATCTTTGGCATCACCGGGATTTGTACTGCGGTCTGCGTGCTCATCAGGCAGCCGTGTTGACCAGTGTAGTTGGTCTCACATTATGACTCAACAGAGAATCCACTATATCTCAGAGGCGAGTGAAGCTGAGTATGTATATGTGAGAATTCGGTCGAACTTATTATGAGTTTAATGGCTCGGCAGTCAACAGGGTTCATTTGTGAGGATGTGGCCCGGAGTTCAACTCGTAGTGTCGAAGGGAGTATATCCTACTGACGAACTCTATTGAGGGCGAAACCTAAATATGTAATACTGTTGCTTTTTTCAAAGCCTGACCGTAAAGTCTGCATGCTTGTGAAAGTTTCGATTACATGTTGTCGATTTTCCTGGTCTGAGATTTTTAGTTTGCCGATCGTCAGCACCCTTACATCACTGTTGTGCTTGGTTTTGTGTGATACGTTGGACTGCGTGCGTGCTTGATTTCGAGCGATCTGGATGGAAACGTTTATATCCGTCTGTTGTCGAGCCCAGGTTGCTCAGTGTAAGTTTATTTTTCGGCCACAGATCAAGGGTGTATTCTCAGTTTTTACTCAAGAGGAGTTGGTAAACCACATTTTCGTCTAATTTGCTGTTTTTGTAACTAACCAGAACATCTCAGTCGCTCGGATTAGCTCTAATCGTAAATTTGGTGGCTGCGAGTTCTAACCTTGGTCACTCTGATAGTACGATTAGCTCGACTGTAGCAGCCTAGTGGCATATACATCGTGTGTGTAACACGAGAACCTTCGTTAATGTGATTTCGATTACTACACTCCTGAGGAAGGCTACCTGAGGTGGTTGAAACGTAGAGTATTAGAACTTGCTCTTAACATTGCGCTATTCTCACTCTATTCATCAACAACGAGCACTGTTTATCTGTTATCCGCCATTTATCTGCAAGTCATGTAATTGTCTGTTTTGGTTGCTGTACCCAAATTTACTTTAGAGAAATGTTGCTTATTCGTTTTTGTGCGTTATCTTGATTTCTGGGGCTTTGTTAATTGAACTACAGTAAAATTAGTTCTCTTTTTTGTATACCTCACTCTGCATTAATCGAAATCAGTTCTCCTTCGTTTCTTCCACACTGCATAATGCTGGTCGGATCTGGGCCTTATGTATGATAGGTTTTGTTGAGTATACCATTCTCTGTTTTTACATTTTCTCATAACTTCTATTACCCAGTGCGATATGGCATTTCTCGGTTATTTAGCCCACTTTGCTCACTACTTTTGTCCAACCTTACCCTCCGTCTTCATTTTTAACACTTACCAGGAGTGCCATCGTCTGATCGTTCGCCTCGGACCCTTTGAACCACTTCTGTTCTCTATATGGTCGCGGCTGTTCACACACGTAATCTGTACCAGCTCAAGAGCTCAGCAGTCGTCCTTCATGCCTTCAGACTGGAATCCACGCGGCGAAACCTTGAGCATGTTGCGTAATTACAATTGTCTGAATGTCGAAATATGCATTCAGGTTCTGCTAACTCACCATGTCCAAAGTGCGTTGACACGTGGGGAGAAAGTGAGCGTTACATCCCTTAATGACATAGTTTGTCCGTATGTCTCCGTCTACCAATTTGTGAAACGTACCAACAGCGTACATGCTGTTTATCTAAATGTAATTGTGCGCAATGTGGATATGGGTCTGTTCATTAAGTCGTACCGTCTGATATACCATTGAAATAGACTTGTCATTTATTTGTACGCCTGTGTACCATTTTCCTTATACACGACACATTCTTGAAACATGCATACCGTGTCTCATACTTCGTCGATTGGGCTATGTGGTGTTAAGATAGGTTAACCCTAACTGCGAAATACAAATTTGAAGTCAAGATTTTGATACGATGTCCCTTCATTTGGTTATTAACGTTATATGCTGACTATTATATCAGCTTAGTTGGAGCATGTTTCAAAGATTCGTCTGTACTCGAAGGTTGCGCCTAAATGTGAGTAGTACGTTAGTCCAGTACAGGATCTTGGTACAGCAATTTAAGCCTTAGTATTTCGCGCCTGTCATTTGTCATGCTTCCAGCTGGGGTTACCTTGAGTTAGATATATGGATTTCAGTATTGGTAAATTGTCGTTATGATCTTGCGGGTAAAACATGTGGGTGCATAATGGTCTATCCGTTTTTTCCGGTTGGAACTGAAATGTTCACAAAACACCCACTTAGTCAGAAGAGTTTCTTTTGTACGTAGTCCTTCTTTCAATCGTTTCCCCTTCTCCGTACAGACTTCGGCTGTTCTCGCGAGTTTACTACAACTGGAGGGAGAAACGGATAGCGTGGAATTCGGCCTGAAGCACTTTTTCTCTCTCTGGCAAACTCAATCTCCACCAATTCGGGAGCTTTTCGCCAGGATTTGTCAATGTCCTGAAGCCAGCTGCCTTTTTTTGAGTAGCTTCGCACAGATCCTACAAAACTTGGCGGTAGGTTGTCTATATTTAAGTTTTTTACTGCATTCTGTGCGTTCTCATACTATTGCATTTTTGTGCGCAACGAATTAGTGCAACGTACACCTATTTTTATTAAATTGATTTAGAGAACATTCAGTAATGTGGTGTTGTTATTTTGTGCACTACGGTGATGCTATGACGGTGATCTCGATGCATCCGACTTCCCGCAGAGCAGAAGAAAAGTTGTTAGTTTTCATTATACAGACCTGTACAAAATACATGGTCGGATATAGACTGAAAGTGGTCAGGTTCGATAACTCTGAAATGGACTTTTCCGATTCCTCCTGCCAATTATGCTTTTAATCGACCCTCACGAGCTTGAACTTATAACCGAAACTCGGTGGCGCGAATACCGATTACTATTCACGGCTTCTGATTCAATTCGCGAATCCGCCGTGGCTGTCTTCTAGGTTCGAGCAGCCCGAAAGAAAGCAGCCGATCTATTGTTTCCTGACCGCAAACATTTTGCTATAAAAGCCTCAATCCCTGTTGTAAGTAATAGTCTTTCCTTTCCTCAACCTCTTGTGTTGACTCGCCCGTCTTTTTTTGTCAACCGAAGATAATCTGTAACTCCGCTTCGCTCTTTCATCTCGAAATAGTGGACCCCTTCCAACCGCAGTACCTCACGTTCAGTTCACGTTGATTACGTTTTGTAGCCGTTCGCCATTCAACTCTTGTCCGTATAAAAGGTACTGGTCATATCACAATGTACCCTGGCTTCAGTGCTTGATCCTTCGTATGTTTGTTATCTTCTAGACCATTTGGCAGATTCGGCTGTTCTTACAGTGCTTGTCAAAATCATTGCATCCAAGTGCTGTTGGACCACATTTGGCTATTATGTTGGATCATTTTATTGCGCCAAGATCCTGCACAGCTGTATCTGCAACCACTTGGCCCTTCAAAGAATGTCCCAATTGTCCACGAAACCCGTTACCTCTCGGATTACAGCTTCTTGCAATCCGAGAAGCATGTCGGCTGTTGCAGACAATTGTTTTGAACAATTCGCCCGATTCACAGGTACCGTTTTCGTTCCTTTTTCAGTATGGTAAGCTCGTTAAAGTCTGTAGTGAACGACCTTGTGCTTGCGAATGTTTTGGCTGCATGATGTGCTCGATTGGTGGGCTTGTTTTCAGATGAAATATCATACAATAAACTCATCATTTGCTAACCCCGTTACTTTTTATTCACGTGGAGTGCACATCCTCATTACATCGGGGAACTTTTACCTTGAGAAACTACCGTTTTAAGAGTAGTAGTTTTGTCCTCGATTGTGACACGTTTCCCACTTAAAAACCATTGTACACGTTTTCTAGCCTGCATATTTCGTCAGAAAATTCCCATCGAAAGCGAGTTTCTCAAATTCCCCAAACGTAAATTCTCATCACGGACATATCGGAAGTGTTAGCTCTTTTTCAGTTTTCAGCAGTTACATTTTGTTAACATTGGAACAGACACTCCCGTTACCAAATGATTTTGTTCTTGTGCTACCAACGGGCTAATTATGTCAGTGTGTCACTACGTTTCCAACTACTAGATGTTTTACAAAATCAGCGTTCGAAGTGTGTCGTTGTTTGTCGTGATTCACATTTGAACTTTAGCTCATCACAGGATACTTTCCAACAGTACTCATTTCAGCCCCTGGTTTTATAATCAATTGCAACACATCACTGACCGTCGCCGGTACTTAGCTTCAGTATGTTCATGAAAAGAAAGGAACAAATTCTGGTTTACGGGTAAACAGGATGCTTTTAAGCCCGTTTTCTAACCAATTCTTTGTGTTTCTCCTCAAACGTGTAAAGTCAAGGTGTAACGCATGACAAGCAAACAACCAAGTTACAAGTAAGAGTGAGGCTGTTTGGACAGTAAGACTTCTTCGGTTAATTTAATTAAGTAAGTAATTATTAAATAGCTTAGTTAAACAACGAAAGCGCCACTGAGTCCGATTAGCTGTCCTCTTCTCGATATCCCAACCGTAATTCACATGGACCTCAACCTATAGGACAAACGTACCTTATAAGAACTATTCTTCTGTTAGTTTCCTCCACTTCTAATTGGCAAATAGTCAATAGTCCGCCTCGCACCTTACGCTAGTCAGTTTAGAAATGGACAAAGGATGTTTGGCGGTTAGTTGACATCTTTAGTACACGAGCTCTTCACTTTAACCTATGCATCCGTAGCGATTAAACACATGGTCTCACTTGGCCCAGACCACCAAGCATCCAACTCCAAACCGCATTGTTGTTCACTCGTAGATACCGCTCGGTGATAGTCATTGGCGATGAAATATTTGAAAATAATGTCTGTCCTTCACCTTAACCGGCCCAAATGGCCTAGATTTGCGAAGATCACCTTATTTCACATTTTATACTCTCGTCTCTGCATAAATGCGTCAACCGGGTACTCTAGCAACACTGGTATATAGAGCCAGGTTTTGTCTGGTGATTTATGCGGGAAACTGTCCTCATTAAATTACCTTCACGGAGAGTTTGTGTTCAGAGCAGTTGAATTTCGCAAGGTTACTAGAGATGGAGTTTGACTGATCTCTAACTGATGCGGTTGTCTGAAAAGATTGAGTCTTGTCTGGACGAGCAATCATGTGTTTTTGTTCCTACTTTATTGACGACCTCACATTACAAACCTTACCTAATCCCCTGGGGGTAATAATGTCCGGTTTTCATGTATAGTCATGTTGGAAGATTAAAATGCGTAATTTCCCCCCATTTCGAGGGCCTACTTTCATGTCCCTTGCTCGTTTGTGCTTATCTCGCTTCATGCGCTAACACATTACATGTCTGATAACTAGGTCGGTTTACACCACCACAACTTCATTACTCCTTCAACACACTTTTTATTCCCGAACGTTGTGATAATGTTCGCGGAAGATAAACTTATCGATCGAGAATAATGTTGGACTATCCAAATAACTTCACGGTTTATTCGGAAATCAGTAGTCACAACGGATGATCACCAGCGCATCGGGTAATTGATGAAGAGATCTGGACATTATGTACGGGGACATTCCTTGCAATTATGGTGTACCACAGAAACGTCGCTTTACAACTTTTTTACTGAATATTCAATGTAACACTTCGTTACATAGGATTACCTATTTTCAGCTTGAGAAATTCGTACAGTTCGGAAGGGACACCGACTCGGCTAAACAGCCCTCGTTCTCAGTGTGTGGAGACACGTTTCATCTAACACTGTAACCTCAACATGGTCCGCAAAGTACCGGGTCGATACAGCCACGGACAAACTGTTTATAGTCTATCCACCGGGTTTGCTGGAACGATATGGCGAATGACTCTTTTCAAGTTCCTTCTGGTTTGTACATTCCGACAGATTTAGGATGCACTTTTTTTACCTTTGTATGTTGTGCTTTCCAGTGTTCTGCAACCATCCCATTGGCCACACTTATGGAGTATTGTGCGCGGCTGCCCAAAAACTCACGAGTATTACGCTCATCTCTGCTAGAATTGGGTGATCTGCTCGAACAGGTAATCGATCGATGGACGCGGGCGGGGAACGATGGCGTCCGTGCGGTCGGTTGTAGTCCACCGATCCGTGACATTCAACCCGTACTGGACATCGCATCTGCGTTACAAGTAAGCCATTCTGCGAAACATGTTTATTCACCGTTCGTTTTTAATAACATGCTTACTTCTGTAGTCTGTTCTAAGTTGCATATACGGATCGCAGCTGTAATCCTTCGTTAAGACTTACGCGAATACCTGTTTGCAGTGATCACCAGTTATGAATGTTATTAGATTGTGGGGGCAACTCAATTTCATCTGACCTCTTCTGTTTTGATTTTAATCCACAGCAACTTGAAGAGGGCACCAACACGTGGCTTCTGGATATGGCACAGTCGTTGCTCCACCACAACCCATCTGTCACCAGCACACGAATAGCGACGAGACTAATGCAAACCCTGGTCACCTGTGGACCGAAGTTAGCCCCAGAGATGGAGAGTCGCATAACTTCTGTGTTAGAGCAATGTTGTTCACGTTGTTCCCCTTATCTGTTGTATTGCACATTGGTGCTCGGTCTGTCGACCACAACAGCCTGCCCCTCTTCTCCTACATCAACTCACTGCAAATCCGGAACAGCGGTGTCGGTCCCGTCAACTCCCGAATCGGACAGATCTTTCGCGACAGTTCCGGTGACTGGCAAATTGGGAACTTTGTTCCTAATCGGGTAAGTGATTCCGGTAGCCTCTGATTTTAAAGACTTGGAGGTTGAGTACTAATTATCTTCAATAACAGCCTCATATTAACTAGGTGCACTGTTTGCCGGATAGTCTGATCCTAATTGAAATGATTTCTTTGCGTATGGTGAACGTCTTTTCTTTTTCATCATATTGGTTCGCGCTCTAATGGAAAGTTGCTTACTTTCGGATAACTTGTTTCACGTACACACTTTAAGATAATGATGCAGATGGCGCGTCTGAAGTTTGCAGATTTGGTTCTTGATTGTTGTCAGAATTTCCCATCTTTACTTCGCGAGTTGCTGCAATGGGTACCTGGCCATTGACGACCTCCAATAAGTTTCTAGCACCTTATACACAACTGCCTCGACTCGTTTCCACCCCGTGGCCGTTGTTTCTATGTACGACGGCCTATGTTTCTTGTTTAATGTGACTGCTTACATGACACTGACTTTCAGTGTTTACATTCTTCGATAAAAAAAATGAATGGGATGGTTTCAAGCGTTCAGCCCCCCAAATCGCACATACACTTGCCCACACCTGAACAGAAAGTGGTCGAGGCCTGTTAGCCGACTTCTGTCTGTCATTAAAAATGACGATTCACTGAACTCTTAAATACGTCGGCTGTCGGTCACTCAGGTGATCTTTGTTTAATACTGTCCATTCATTGTTTAGTTGATTTTCACGTAAACCCGCGCGAGTTGTTGCCCGTCCGTTTGACTGGACATTACTGATTGCTGCACACAGGTAGACAAAAGATAGGCAGTGTCTTTAATACACATTCCAAAAGGGCAGTATTACGTTTTTAAGACTGTTACAGGATTTTTCTGTTCAGAGAATTGTCACCAGGAAATTGTTTATCATCCCGGATTTACAACATTGGTAGTATATGTTCTTGTGGTAGCATTCTTTGGATTTGGCCGCTAACGGTTTGATTCAGAAAGACCGGCTAGCTTCTTCCAGTTATCCAGATTGTAGCTCACGCACTCTTCATTTTTCACTTTCCGGGATGTCCATGCGATCGTTGCGTCGCTCATCGTAGAGCCTGTATGCGTATGCTAGTATATTTACCCTCTGCTAAGGTAATTGTGGTTCCTCGGTCCAGCTTCTATACGTTTCTCAGTCAAATTCCGAGTACGTAGGCCATGAAAGAGGTTCGAGGTGATGTATATCAACATAATACCAACCTGTACTTCATGTGTGTGACATCGTAAACCCATTCACTGGTCACACTTACTGCGGATAACAGTTGGACCTGTTATACGTTTTTGTCTCTTCGTTAGTTGAGGCCTTAAATATGTGACCATATCAATTTTGTTCATAGAATTTTCTCATTAAAAACAGGTTTCACGAAGAACACATGTAATCCCTTCGGTTTGCTTCATGCTGTGTATCATAATGCTTGTTAGGTACACCAAGGTGGTCGACGAGGATTTAAACGGCCTGCCTTCGACTTTCGTTTGAGATTGTGGTAAATCCCTTTTAATGCATCATTTTTACTCCAGATACGTAAGCTAGTCAAATCAAACGGTCGTGGATTCACAGACAGCTAATTGGAATCTCAAATCAACGTCGAAACAACCGTTTGAATTTTCTTAGATCACTCTGTCTACAACCTGGATGTTTGTAGTTTAACATATATCTGTAGACTCACAGTAGTTTCTTTACCGCGGTGCTCTTCTGATCATTCACAGAATTGCCGTAGTCCGCCCCTTTTTTCTTGGACTGAGTTATGCTCGTTTGGCTCACTTGTTTCAGCCTTTTCTCTGACTATCTTAATTAAAAGCTGAGGTTCATTTCTAATTGAAGTTATAGTCAATGTGCAGGTAGTTCACTCACATTTTTGTGTTCCTGTCCATTTTTAGTCAACAACTGCTCTTCGAAAGAATTCAACGAACTATCACGGAGTCCAATTGGGTCATCTTGCAAACCACAGGTATTTGGATTGCTTTTGAGCAAAACGTTTGCCAGCACCCATATCTATTAAAGTTTACAGATTCTAAGGTTTAAACTCCGACTTTTGTTGGTGGTTTTCTTCTCAAGAATCTCGAAAGATGAGACTGCACTGTATTTATGTGTGTTTTAAAGACAATGGGGAACTTTGTTGTCTAACTTCGTCTGTTGTTGAATCCACGCCCTGCAATTGCCTTCATCTCTATTTTACCCAATCAATTCATACATTACGATTATCGCTATTATATATTGTGAAGCGAAGCTTATGTTCACTCAGTTACTAATCACCGTGCATAACCGGATAGGCAGGATAGACGATTTTCCGAGTATTATGCTTCAGAACTGTCCTATTATAATTAGGATACAAACGGTTTTGAACTTACACACCCCATCAAGCCGTGATCGAAGGGGCATTCCCGTCTATTGCTCTTGTTTATATGTTTCACATACTTCCAAGAAACGAATCGGGAACGTCTGACAAATTGTGTGTTGTACACCATTTTTCTGTCTGTTTTAACTTTGTCACATTACAGTTCCCCTGTTACGCCCCTCAATTCAGTCGCACCTCACCGGTCTGAGCACTGCTCTGGTCTATGTGTTACAGCTCTTGCCTCAGTTCCCCGCGATTGACGCTTTGCCGATGGAAACTGAAATGATGGCCTTTCGATTCCTTCGTGTCCTCATCGAGGTAAACGTATCTGTGTGTCCGTTTTGAACCAAACACGTTTCATTTGCCCTCTTTCCCACGCGTTTCTAACCTATCCGCATAATGATGATGAATCATTAGTTGTTCACAGAATTTCCCAATGTGAAGTTGTTTTAATCATTAATTAGGACCACGCGCTACTTGTCAGCACGCTTTACTGGATGGCGTAATATTTCATACTACGCTGAGTGCAACCCACTAGTTAACGCGTTATGAATCCTTCTGCGTTATCATCGGCATCCACTGAAAATATAATCGGTACCATTAGTGGCAATCATTGTGAAAGTTCGCTTTTTGGTCGGGCGCTTAGGAAACCCAGTAATTTCATGAGTAAAACCATGGACCACTATGTTGCACAGGCTACTACCGCAAGAGGTCAAAATGGTGTTTGTGATATTTCACGATACTCATGCTCCGACTGATACTCGATCACCGATTTTGTTCTTTCTTGTACTGGTCGGTTAAAGATAGTACGAACGTGGACAGAGTTGGCATTCTTCGAATTACGAGACTGTTTTTACCTGAAAAATCCAGATAGAGGGGGAACTGGTCGTGGGGTCCCAGTTTGCGGAAGAATATCATGAAATATTATAATCACCATTTCAAGCACTTGCGTCTACATCTGGTGCAAATTGTCTATCGTGGATGGACCCTATGCATTCAAACCAACGAGGCATGAACAGGCTACACACAAGATATAAATACATACATCCCCATGTCACAAGCTATGCACATAGATGTGGTGACTTGACTGAATGGAGATTCTGCTCGTAACGCGACAGATTACCATTCCGGCCCCTATTCAGACTATGTCCACCTTATCGGTCCGAACCGCTCGTGGAGGGTCAATTTGAGTGTGTTCATCATGCAGTATTGTAAATCTGAGTTTGCTGCACCAAATTTCAATGTAGCCGTTATTATCTTGCTAGAATTGTTCATTTCTCTCGCTGAGATAATAGATCTAGGCCGTATTTTTATACACTCTCAATACTGATAATTTGAAGGAAGTGGTTCGCCTCTCTCTCTAATAACTGGTTAGTTGGCACGCATTACTTCATGCATCGTTGCCCTCCTGATCTATAGCATCCCAGTGGAACTTACTCCTAACGATATGTGCAACAGCGTGCCGATACAGTGAGTATAATTATGGAAGCATTTTCATGCGATATACAGCTTATATTCTGGACTTGACATATTTTCCTTCTCCTGTGAATCTGGAGACTATTTCACTGGGTCTCCGAGTCGTGAATCCTCAAATTCTATTATCTGTTCACAAGTGGACACTGTATTATGCACTTTTGACAACTTTTGGTATGTTTACATCTGTACACTTACCGTAGGTTTGCACTACAGTTGAGCTTTGTCACACACCCTCTTCTCGTTACTTTAGTTCAAAACGCGATCACTTTGCCCTGGTTATATTCGTGCCGCGAGCATGCAGCGTAACAGCGCAAAACTTGTAGTTGAATGAACTCCGACAGACAGCCGAGGATAGTCAAAGTGAATGCAACGGTGTAGTCACGTGATTCGTCGAACGCAAATGTTCGATGGTGACACAGGCACTCACTTCGCATGATCGTTTAGTTATTAGGTCAACTAGTCAATGCCCACATCAAGACACACAAACACGTTTCAGATAGGTCACAACAGTCATGAGACCAACTGATCCGTCGTTACAGTAAACGCTTGAATTTGCATCTCCCAACCTCTACACATTTGTACACTGCTCGTGAGTAATATAGTATCGCCGTTTTTCCTCACCACAACAGTATTCCAAAAGTTTCCCCTAGTCATTTTATCGAAGCGCAACTCCAGGAGAGAATTCTAGTTAATGGACGCCAGGGAACTTAAGCACCCACGAAACAGGTCGTCGACTGATCTCGAGTTGTTGGGAAAATGCTTTTCGAAACTAGGGTGTTTCCGTAGACAGCTGAAACAATATTGTTTTCCACTGCCACCGTGATGACACGTCTGCAAGCAGTTTGTCGATTTCCTTCTTCACTTAGTATATCATCATCATCATCATCATCATCATCATCATCATCA
>QNGE01002391.1:0-17437 GCA_008508345.1 Paragonimus westermani
ACTACCGGCTAGAGCAAAGGTGAAGTTTGACCATACAGGACTGAGCCAAATTTAGTTGCAAAAAGATGGTGTGGTGATTGAAATTTGTCCATGCTAGACGTACTCAATACAAAAATTTCGCACCCTATAAAATTTTTCTAAGGCAGAAACGTTCACTCTGAGGAGGTTTCTTAATAGTCGTACGCACTTTCCGGTTGGTACATTTGGAATGGAAAAATATAGGACTGGAACTTTGTTGTTTAATCTAAAAACCCGAAAGTAATGCATATTCCTGTCCGAGGACTGTCAGTTGCAACCCAGCTTGTGCTTGTGACTTGACAGTAAGAAATGTTGAGTTACC
Organism: Paragonimus westermani; assembly: GCA_008508345.1. NCBI lineage: Eukaryota > Metazoa > Platyhelminthes > Trematoda > Plagiorchiida > Troglotrematidae > Paragonimus > Paragonimus westermani. Next base: position 341 of record QNGE01002391.1, read on the forward strand.
ACCTACTGTTCGAGACACACTCTCCAATCACCCGTTCACACCGAGAGGGGATGCTGTGACACTCCTATCGATCCCAACTGACAGCCGCACGTCTAAATCAGGTGGCAGATTAAATGACTGCGGAAAACAATTACGTACCTAGTGTTCTTGTCAGTCTTTGCCCTTCGTGGAATCACATGACTCGGAGTACCGAATGAGAATCAACGTTGTAGTGTACGTTCACCACTAATCTGCAGCTCGGAGACTCATCCCATCCACGAGCAAGGCAAATTTATAACTTCGATTGTGGGCCATTTTTATCTGCCTGTGAAAGTCGGCGTCAAGAGGGTGGATCCTATAAGGAAAATACCGGTCCACAGAACTGTAGTTGCTTGACAACAGGCTGTATCTATTAGGCAGAACAATTAGTAGGCAGGTGAAGCATCGACCACTTTCTCCCGTTGGTTAGTGAAAATAGTTTGAATGCTACCAATTGGTGACATTTTCACGAGATAGAAAATCTTTTAACACTCCAATGTTACTCAGTGGGGGTTGTCATCTGACATGTTCGGAATCATGTGGGCACTCCATCCACTGGTTGGAAATGCTTTCAGGAAAATCTCTGTATCGCAGCCGATGACGTACCTGTGTCCACTAGAAATCCAGTAATCGAAACCTTTGTTTTCAAACGGTTTCGGTTGATTTCACATCATGGGTGTACAAAAGTCAACAATTATTACATGAACCAATCTAGACCGACCACTGTATGCACCGTCTGCAACCAGACTACTCGGAGAAGCTTTACGGTCTCGTCATATTCTAATCTGACTAGACGGGTGCTGTTCACTATGTCACAGATGATGAGTGTATTTCTTCCATCGCGGATCGGATGAGTAGTAGTCAGTGGTCGATCCATGTCGGTGACCAGTAATGAGATTTCAACACAGAACGCAGCTGTAACGGACGAATAGGAGAGATAGAGGTAGGCGTTCGATTGGACTAAAATGACCGTTAACAGACTACTGGTGAGTCCCGCTTAGTAATGTGCATCCAAACAATGAGGTGTGTTGGCGAGTTAAACTAATCAGGAAAAAAACAGAGACTCTGGTTCGACTACGTCAATAAAAATGCGCTTAAAAGTGCTTTGAACTTGCATAGTTTTGTAAGGAGTAGTTTGTTTGTAGAGAACATTTCAGTTTGTAAAGTGTACCGGCGATTCATTGATGGTTTGAATAAGGATTTTCTCCTGAAAGGATGGTTGGGTGAATTGTAAAGGTCAGCTTTTTGCATCACCGTTTTCGAAAGGTACCATTTTTTGCTTAGATCCCCAGCAAAGACAGTAAACTCTAACTAGATGGCAATTTTGTGTATCCTATCCGTGAATATATATATATATATATATAAATCGAAAAAGAGGGCAGACACTGAGTGGGGAGCAATTTATTGTGACGTTTCAAATCCACACTGGGATCCATTATCAAACATATATATAAATATATATCAGAGGTTTGGATAGACCAACCCAAATTCCTTAAGTGGACTTCATAGAGAATGTGTGGCGTATCACTGTACAAGATTGTTATGCATAAATGACAGAAGTTTCATCAGATGAAGGAGAAGGTGAAACGTGGGTTTTCACAGAAGTACTGATAACCAAATAACAAGTGCCTGGGGAATAGAATGCACAGAACGACCTATCCCATTTTCGAAAAGAAACGGACTTGATACATTCGTTTAACCTTTGTGAGTTCTGACTACAATTGCCGTTTTGTAAAATACACACATAACCAGTTTACGTTTGTTTTTTTATCGCCACTAGTTCACTTTTACTTTTCTTATGAAAAAATTGCATACGGAACGTTTTTTTATCGTACTTCTGCATATAACTGCGTGAATTAAGCATTACAAGTAGAACTATGACAAAGATAGTACAAAAACCAGATAGTCGTATGAGCATTTCTTAAACTATAGACAACAGTTAACTTGGTCATACCAACCTGAGCGAAACGTCGACCACTTGAATGTTTTATGTAACATGTGGCCTATTGTGAACCAACTTTCCTGTTTGTTAGTTCAGGCTTTGGTGAGAGTGCTTTGGGAATGACTGTTTAATGAGTTTTCTGACCACATCGTACCTTCCGCGTTGTTTTTTCTACAGCGGATACCAAACACCTGCTATACTACTAGCCTTGTCCGTGTTTGCACTTATCAGGTTATTATTGTCTGGACAGGGTTCGAATCCGTAACTTATCTTGTTGCTATCTGAAGCTCTTCTTCGGTGGACCATCGGTCTCCATGACCATCGCTTGTAACGAAGATGCGTGTTGTGGACTCTGAAAAGCCATCTTGGAAATAACTCACTTGACCCCAATTTAGGTTCTATAAGGGAGCTGGAAAGATGTGCGTGATGGCCAGCCGAACCAATGAAGTTTCTTAGTAGTTTGGCAGTTCAAGACAAGCTCCGGATAGTTTCCAAGGTCCATAATGCATCGTCCATTAAGTCACCCGGATTTTTGATGGCTGGTCCAAGGAATAATGTGCAATAGAATTCTTCCAGTAGTTGACGACCAGTCTGTGCATCGAAAACTGTCCACTCGACAACTAATATGGGTATTACTAATGAGTAGTATGGCAGATTTATGAATTTAGATGAGACCCAACTGTGAAAAGTCAAAAAGGGCTTCACATGCGTAAATTACCTGCCGGAGGCTAAGGTTTGAAATGTCTGATAAACAAATCGGTAGATGCTATCTTTCTAGGCTCACCGAGAACACTCGGAAAAAATGGTCATATCATTCTAGATAGAAAGCCTCATCAGTATGGTGCCGATGGTCCATCATTTGTGTAATTCACAGATTATTTCAAAGACACTTGCTTATCATTTAATGGTTGGTGACCTACTGGCTGCGTGGTACTTCACAAATGGCAGCGTACTTCAGGGTTCCGTTCTAGATCCCGGTTGTTCCAGTTGTTTGTAGCGTAGATACTGGGATATGTGTATCAGTCGACATCAGTGTGCGCTGAGGACACAAAAAGGTGGCAAATAGTGGACAGTATTAAGAAAATGGAAAACCTTCGAAGTGAATTTGACGCTCTGTAAGATTAGGTCATAACCCACAGACTTCTGTTGGATTCTGCTAAATGTAATGCAACATGCATTTAACACCAGTCACTTATCGAGTGATTCTGAAGGGAAGAAAATATGAATGCTACTATCCGCAAACGATGGTCTTAGTAGATGGCAGTCTGTCACCCAACTGTGCGTCAAAGTTGAAAAAATAGCCCTACACTCGGATATTAATCCGCCCGTTTAACCAATTCCAGATAGAAATCTTCACCTTGATGTGCAATTCGTTGCGGCGCACCCACCCAGAGTTAAGTGCTAAAGCTTGTCCACCACACTTTATAAAAGATGTCCAACTTTCTGACAGAATAAAACTTTGAGTTACACGGCATGTTTTAACGTTTCCTCCGCTTTCTTATTCACAGAGGATACTTAACATTGGCCAGATCTCTAAGTACTCTTGAAATGTCAGGAGTGATCGTATTCTGATTCATATCACGTTGTTTCAATCGTTACACCCTTGGAGAAAAGCTGTAATGCTTAATTCGAATCACTCTATGAAGCTGCTACGCCAAATTAGCCAACTGAAATGAAAACAAAACTGTTAAACTTAGGCATGAAATTTGAGCGTGGGTTGTTAACCTGAGTCCTCAAGTAGCATAGCTTATTGAGCATTTTCATCTCGATCCCAGCAACTCATTATGGTTCGGTGAAGTGCACTTATTTCCCTTTTGTGACGTTACACTTTTCTTCCCACATTCCAACTTTCTCGTATCTTATTATGGTTTATATTCAATTAATATTCATTATCCCTAAAACGGAAATGTTTCCAGTCCTTTCCACCTGCTGTTTTGTCACCGTCTGACACGTAGTCGGGTTTACGAAACCAGTAAAAGTTCTCCCCAGTCTATAGTCTATAATTCTTTTCACACTATCAGAACATGAAAAGCCTACACCACGTGTGATCTCCTTCAGATACAACGGCTTGAGTGTCTGATCAACCTATTGGGGTTTCTGTTGCAGTTTCTTACACTGTTCTATAAAGTTATCACAGTCAGTCTTACTTTCACATAGTTCTGATCATTCAGTGGGATTCGTTTATCAGCACTGTAAACTACTGTTGACACGGGAGCAAGTACACTTCTGTGTGTTTGACCTCGCACAGTCCGTGCCGAAACTGACGCGAAAATGAACATTCAATCATTGCACATTTGGACCTCGACTTTCAGTCTGCTGACATCAGTTTTACCACGTAGCGTTTTTTCAGTAAACGTAGAGGTTGCAGTTCATCTCTTGCCTCCTAACCTTTCACGCGGAACTGGGCAAAACTATGCAGTCCATGTATTCTTTTCAGGGAATTTAATGTTTTTTTTTGTCATGAAAACTTTAACAACAATAAAACTGGAATGGCAACCCGATAATTTTGGGGCACACTTAGCAGATTTAAGCTACCACTGAGTCGCACCAGTTCAACAGTTCAGGTACACGGAACGAGGCCAGGATTTTTGACAAATTTAACACAAATGCTACAGATAAATACAGCTTTTATGAGATAGTGGTGGAAAGAATTATAACAAATCAATATTATCTTGAAAATGAGTCACCCAAACACATTCATATTTATTCACCAAATGAGGGATTCACGATCGGCTTAGTAGATGGCGATCGCTGAAATGAAAATGCGCTCGTTTAACTGCCAATATTTAGATGAACAAGAGCAGTAAGGGAGGTTAAAAAGATAATTAAACAATAATATGTTGGAATGGGATGATCCTCTGAAAATTCAGGTTATGCACACCAAGCGGTTTTTGGAAACAGTAGACCCAGTGTGTGAGCGACAAGACTAGAATTCATATGTAACAGACAACAATCGCAAGTCAACAACTGACATAATACGTGACAATCTTCAACAACCTCAACATACTGGTTTGTTTGAAAATCGTCCGCAAACCAGTGACTCAAGCATTCGCTTATATCACAAACAAACTTAGCAAGTTGTATGGTTAATGTTGAATACACATTGGTTTGCCAGCAGGCAATCTTGATATCTACCCGGTATGTTAACTTCATTGAGTTTGACGTAAGCCGCACGACCAACACTCAAATGGGATGGTGTTTATAAGTTTTGCATTTATTGTTGTTGTTTATTTCGAATAACCCTTCAAACCTACAATTCTTCCGAAGAATGAATTGAAAGTAGCAACAAAGATAACGAATTGAAATTGAAATGACGTTTTCGAGCAATTTGGTTATCAGTTTCTTAATGTTCAAAATTGAGCAATGATTGTGTTTATTCAGAAGAATTGTTAACCGTAGACAATAGCGGATGATTCAAACAAATGTGTTCTATACAGAATTACTACAAAAACTGAGAGTAACGTATACGGATCTCACGAAGTCAATCGATCTCCAATGTACTGGAATGCTAACATAGTCATTGCTTACGGGCTGGAGTGGACAACTTTCTTTCATAATGTGATAACTGACAAAAAATTCAGTCACTATCAAATTCTTCTACAAAAACCTTTGGAGAACTTGAGCTGGTCATCAGACTTTATAAGTATCAAGTATCCCAGAATGCTAAGCGATTCCATCCTACACGATGATTCGAGGAGTAGGGTAAAATGAGTTTACTCGTCTGCTGTCGCTATGACAAACCGAATTACCGGCGGCTTCATGAGAGTTGACCCGTATTTCCAAGTCAATTGAAGTTCTGATATAACGTTAGCAAACTGCTTTATAAAAAGTACCCAATCTGGTGGGGTTGTAGAGAAATCGCATTCAGTGACTGGAAAATTCCGGAATCCTCTTCATGTGGAAGTTGTCTTTGCACTACCGCCTCACCACTGATGTGGTTTCTTGAAAGCAAACCTCCTAGACACCACAGGCAATGTAACAACCTTTCATACAAAGTGCACTCCGTTCGCTGCAACTCCGAATCACATTTAAACAATCCACCAACTGTTCTGTTATCGACTGAATTCTTGTTCGTGTATAATTCTATGCCGGTCTGAAATGCGGTTACGGTGAGGATGAACTAAAGTTCGTTCTCTCAGCGTAATAAACTGCTTTTCTGAAGTCCGTTTCATTGCTTATTGAGTTAACAAAAGGTATTCCAGCAACTAATCTGCCTGTTTCTCACTTTCACTGGAAGAGCGCTATTGGTGAGCCGGTCGTGCCAAATTCTTCGACTGTCCGTCTTTGAGAACACACCGGAAGCTCACTTGTAGATTTGGCTGTCAGTTTACATGGTGATTCCTTCCAAGAAGTATCGTTTTCTCGTTAAAGCAATTTTCGTACGAAAGATCCACCATCCTTCTTACACTATAGAGAAAACCCTTCTGTGTACATGGCTTATTTACAAAAAAATCGATTCAATACCCCCACCTCTTCCTGCTTCCGCAGCTTTACGAGAGCTGCAGATCATTTGGACTCTTGGTGTAATTTCCAAAGAGAATGGGGTGTTAACACTGGTACCAAGTGATTGACCCCCAGAAGTGTTTATGACTCGAATTCGACAGCGGCTACGTCAATAATCACTCACAGGAGAATCCATGGTGTCAGATTTGGCGTTAAGCGGTAGCGGTGTTTCAGGGTGGTGTTAGGATTCGGGTGGTGGTGAACAGCATGACCAGTTGGGCTGCATAGAACGTGCGTCCCATAGCCGCTGTGATACGGGTTTTCAACACAGTGGCAATGCCATCACCCCTGTATGGCCAACGGATGTAGAGATTTAGTTTGAGAGCTGTTGATCACCTCTCGACAGCCGGCTTTTGTTTGCCGGCTTTCTCAACAAATTTCTCAACAAACGGGGCCGCAGTTACGTTATCGGTTCAACGAAGACATTCCAGTTTGGGTTCGCTAAACGATCATGCATACCACAATGTCGGACTCAAGTCAGAATGCGACAACTCACAAGGAACCATTGCAATCGATCGCTCGAAACTTGTTGGCCTGTTGACCTCGAGTGAAGCTGGAGAAAGCGTTTCGGATATGGTACGCAACAAAAACTCGAAGGTTCCTCTGGTTCGCGAAGGCGGTGGCAATTAGCAAATGGTAGCCACCCCACTGAGTACAGAAAGACTCGTCCGTCACTTACAGATTGCCCTGGTAATTGATGTGCATGGATGTGTGTGTGCGTATGTTTGTGCGGTTTGTGCGGATTTTGTTGTTTGGCTTCACAATGCTTATAGAACTTTGCTATATAAACCCCCAGACTGCAGTGCGTACCTGGTGAGATGCAGTGAAATGTACTCGAGAGATACATCGTTTAAAAAACTGTTTCTGACTTCTTTGTCCAAATTTGTTACGGGGAAAGTTTGTTTTGCAGTGGATTTGTGTTGCGAAAGTAGTAGTCAGTCCAATTCTGCTAGCGAATGCTCATGGCACTGAACGATGCGTAACTTTCCATGGTCCAGACACTTCGAATCGTTCTGCAAAGTTATTACATCCTTCGGGCACTCTGTTACCCACCAGAGCTTTGTGCAATTGGCGTTGAACAACTTCAGTGATTTGACTGTGCTGAGTAGTTCAGGAACGGGAAGACTTAACAACAGAGGTGTTAAGGTGGCTGGTTGAGGATCACCGCAATCTGACGACTGTCCATTCATCGTGATATTGAGCCCACATTCGGTTAGATAATCCTTCAACCATATTGTGATGGATTATCAAACCAGAGGTGCGAGTATTCCAACTCTCTGCAGAAGACATCAGTGCAGTCGAGAGGTACGTCCAAAAGCCCATAGCGAGCCGATCGGGGACAGTATGGGCGACCGGATGAGCTATCGCTCAATGAGATCGGCCCAACAGACGAGAAATGGCAGGGAAAATGGGATGGATGGCCAGATCGGGGGCGCGATTATTCCAACAACCGGCGGAATATATCGACACATTCACGGAATACGGTCAAAGCGGATTACACGAACGACCGGACGAGCCATCGTCTAACGAGATCGGAACAACGGACGAGGAGTGGCAGGCGAACCCCCATCTCGACAAAAGGGGTAGGCTACACATACAAACCTGGCCGAAGCGCAGAGACATGAGAGCGAATCAAGACAGTAACTAAGGAGTTGCTGTGACAAGGTGAAGTGACAAATCCTGCCAAAGGTTTTGTAGAAATTAAGGTAAACCATAACAGCGACAAACCCTGCGTCGGCAGCCCTCGTCCAAAAGTCCCGAGCAGTCAACAGTTTCGTGACGCTTGAATAATCTTTTTTGAAATCACGCCACACCTTGGTGATAAGTTTGGGGTATTCAGTCTTAACTTGGAGAGAGTCGTCTAGTAAATCCCCTCATATTCTGAAAACCAATAAAGACGACGCCACTGGCCGATAGTCTGTTAGATCATCTGTATATCCATCTTTGAAGATAGTTGTGGTTGTGAACTGCTTCCAGGTTTTCAGTGCATGTCCAGTTGACTGTTTGAACTTATGCTGTCGGTACTACTGTCGATTCGGTACAGTGATATAAAGGTATACTAAACCTTTCTGGTTTCATAATTGCCTCAGCAGCTGATTCCAACATACACATCCTGGTCACCTATTTCTCATACCGAACCGGACCTGCTGGCTTCATTTTTTGACCGGTTTAAAGACTCTTGAGGACGTAGGGTGCATTTTACTGATGGAATGATAACAGTCAGTATCACTCAAATTCCACTCAGTCACTAAAGTCCAACTATTCAACTTGGATGATATTGCAGGCCGCTGAATTAAGAGATATTGTTTTGTCTTCGATTAGATTGTCCAGGCTCAAAGAGCATAACAGTGGTGCGTTTAGGCAAAGTTTTGTGACTAATCCATTTATCATTTCTAACGAATGGAACCGTAGAAACAGGCTTCAGTACATCATTTGACATCCTGACTAGCGCAGTTCATGCTATCAGCCTGCGTTTAGGTTTGAAGTTTAGAAACTGAAGTGAGCAAGTTTGTGAATAGATATGCTTGAAACTGGACATCAGTTTTGATTCTGGTCAGCACTTGCTAACCACAAGTGGAATGAATTCACCAGCTTCAACGTAGAGATGGCAAGTAGGTACACCCAACTGACCAGTAAACCTCGCCGTTTGTCACTTGACCTTGTCTTGATACATGAAACAAAACGAGATGTTTTGATGTCGGTGGTGGCTCACAAAATCGTAGCGCTGTAGAACACACTGAACCGTACTCAACTGCCAAACTGGGCATGCTAACGGCAATAAAAACCCATCATCAGCTTCACAATTTTTCAGACTCGAACAGCTGAACCTTCATTCTATGCTTAATCGTAAGAATTGGTTTGTGTTATGTCGACATCAAGGCACTCTGTGCATGGAAAACAGTTCACGTCCGCACAGTCTCTCTGCGACCTTCTTAAGGCGTTATCGTTGCGTGTTGAACCGAATTCCGAATTGGTTAGTTAGGGCGTATGAGCACCTTGAATTGTCTGCACGTGTACGGAACTGGCTTCAGACAAGTGCGCATGGCGTCGGACAACACAACACACACATCACCGCATGTTCATAACTAATTAATTTGTTGCCTTGGTGGCCTAATTAACAAAACTCGGCATGGGATCTGATACACTAATTAGTCAGGGTGGTGTTGGGTGGGTTTGGCGTGACTACGTTTGGTTTCGCTCACACCCAGTTGTCGTTCGAACAGTATCACAGTATCACAAGTTAGATGATAAACACAATGAACGTGTTCGATTAAGGGCTGGCAGTAAATAAACAAGTAAGCCGCCGTATGCTATGTGCCATCTGTCTAGTTGACAGGCCAGTAAATTACCATAGATGTGCACTGTGCATAATTCTACAATGTTTGGATGGTGTAAGAAACTACTGAAACTCACGAAATGCACGTTGATTGAGTCTGGAGTGCGAAACAGGTGGACAGGATGGCCTGTTTTGTTGCCCGCGTATTTTTTCCTCCAAAAGGGACTGGAGTACAGTAGGCAATGAAGTTGAGATATTGGCGAAGTCTGCAGTACACTCCTTGAATGATGATTGCTGCTCAATAGGAAGTCGAGTAGTCCGCACAACACAGTAATTGGGGGCTATTGCACCAGTGAAGCAGGGTCTCCTTAAGTTGTGGTCCGGAAGGCATCAGTGTTTACCAACTCAATCAAATCAAATCAAGTCAGTAGTATGCTTTATGTACTCTGAAAGGTGAACTGTAAAATTTTCACACTGTTAACATCTTGAACGAATGAAAGACATGTATCTGTGCTTAATTCAAAATAATTTAAAAAGATAATCATGTAATCCATGGGAGTAGCAAACGGTCACGATCGATACAAATTGTGGAAAAAACTCTACCGGTTCATTATTGTGGCCGATTCAAGACTAAGACGGTTGGAGTTGTTCAGAAGAATTGACACGGGCAGAGTAGGACCGGGTGTGTGTAACTAAATTTTTGTGCCGGGATCTAGTGCGAGATGTGCAACCATATTTCGAGGTTTCTGAATAAAGAGATGAGTTGTGTCAGATAGGATTTATGTTGCAAACGTTTCGTATGTTTGGAAACGATGAGAAACAATAAAATGAACAAACTGTTTACGGAGACTATCACTACAACGTAGTTAATGTTTTGGGGGTACTAACGATACGTATGATCTTTCGATAACGAACCGGGGAAAAAACTGGCGAACACTACATCATTTGGGAAGTGAACTGGTAAATCTACCCATCAAGTGATGTGGAATGCAGAATCGTTTTGAACGACTGATATAAAAGGGTGATTTTCCAACTTTGAAGGAATCATCAGTGTCATGAGGTCGTAATGACAGTTGTTACTCAAAGTGATTCCTAAATAATTTACAGAAGTAATTCGAAACAGAGGTACATTATATACAGGTATTGCGAATTTTACCACGTTGATTTCGTTTCATAAGCAACAACGATGTATTTGTCGTGTATTTGGATGTGCTAGGAGATGAACTGGAGACTGACCAACTTAATTGTTCAGAAAAGCTGTGTCTGCGGAGCCTGCAAAAAATTCGATTCGTGTGTTCAACACCCTTCATCTGCACAGTTAACTAAAAGAAATATGCTCATAAACCAGAATGAATATGATTCACAGACCAATCGCGAAACACAGATACCAGATTAGCTTTAAACTTCGGTTGAGCTGACATAGTTGGTTCATCAAGTACACATCAGTGGGTCATCTTAGAAACGGTCACAGTCTGTGACGTGTTTACAATCTATTTTTAACATGTCTGGGCACATTGACTTTAAAGTAGTGGTGCTTTCTGACCTCAACGAAGTAAAAACCTCTGGTTTTTGGTCATGCATCTTGTTGCCTTGGTAGCATCTCGCCGTCGTTACGCATATTACGACTGTGCTTAAATAACGGAAGAGTTCTATTCAGGTCTATACCCTTTTGTCAGATGGGAACAAGAATGCGTCAAGACACACTACACTTGATGTAATCCTAAATTTAGTCGACTTGTCTGAGCAGACGACTCACGAAATGGTGGTGGGAGGAGGTGCGCGGGAGACAAACAGTCAGACATTGTAGAACATATTACGCACTCCCTACAGAGTGCGGTTACGATCCACCGGTCTAGGTTTGTGAGGTATCACCCATTCTAAACTGACTATACCTCTTTATTCGGTTATTTCCGTTCTTCTTCCGTGTGTTCCTCTTTCATTTCTGAACTGGGGGGACTTTCTTCTGCCCCATGTGTAAGATGAAATCATTAATAGTAAAACTTTCGCACAAACATTCCGTACGGCTGAGCCTTGGTAATAACGCTACGTTTCGGCTTCAGATTATTGCCAAAATTAGGTGAGATAACAATATAAGAGAGTAGATATTCAGCTGAAAAAAGTAGAGATGATAGGTTAGAAGTATAAGAGCACCACAAAAAAATACACTTCCAAACTGTGTAACACAACGAAAAAAATATACACATAACTTGAACGTCACCCTTAGATGGTCGGAATGTTCGCATTCAGGCAGCTAGTTCCATTCGGAACGGAACAGTAAACTCAAGTTTTACATACACTAAAGTTAGCCAGTTACGCTTGGATTTAATAAGACCTGAGTGTGGACCCAAGTCCAGAGCTCGGTCGTGGCAGGAATGTATGTTGCCGCTGTGCTCTAACAAGGATGAAACTCGGTTATACTATCTCTTTTCATAAACACTTCTGGTCACTTTCCATCTTAATGTGAAAAGCTGAGATAAAGTTTGATATACAACAGTCAGAACCCCCATTTTCTCATCAGCAGCTCAGTAGTGGCTTGCTTCAGCTTTGCAAGCGGGCTTTTGATTAATCCTAATCAGACCTATTTGTCTGTCGTTATTTATTCACTGTCTATCAGGCCGCACCACCCCCTGTCTGATCGGATGGTCTTATCTACCTGTCATATATGTATGTATGAAGCATCGTATGTGCGCTCAGTGATTCAGTAGTCACGAGTCCAGCTAATGACTGGTTGGTTCGTCTAAACTTAAACAGCCTTTACAAAGGCACACAGTTGTGCGTCTATCAAACGAAAGAACTGTACGTCTAGTGAACTGAATGGCACTTTGAAGGAAAACTGGACTCGAAATTTGTTCGATGACCTGGGTCCATCTGCAGTATATGTTTTCGTCCGACTTCCGTGGTCTGAAGCCAATTGGCCCAGCACCATCCGGCTGGTATCATCCATTAGCCAGCATAAAATCATCTTGCTTGACTGTGTGACATGAGGAAAGCGGTAGGTAGTATCCTGATCTCAAAGATACCAGGAGCAGAAAGTCTGGAAGAAAAGTTTGCAGTACTAAGATGTCACGTCTATTGCTGTCTGTGTTTCAAGTTACATCGGAAACAGGGGCAAGTTTCAAATATAGATTCGGGGGGGGGAATGCCGCAGTACACTCACTGACTCTGCCACCAACAATCAGTATGGCATACTATACTTATCGGCATTTCATGCTGAATTTGTGTAGCTTGTTACCTATTAGAGAGCCAAACCACGGAATATGGACACTTCTTGGTACGGGCTGTGTGCTATTACGAAGTGTGGTGGCTACCTTAAAGGCGAAAACGATAGATGAATCAAGATCCAGCGCATATCATAGATATACAGAAATGTGCCCTATAATGTAAATTACAATGGAAGAGATTTAGATTTGTTGGCCTCCGGAATGAGAAAATTCGCTCCCATCATCTGCAGACCACTCACCAACCTTACATTTAATCCTTATAACGTATGCACACTGTTTTTGTTTTATTGAACTAAATGGTTATTAATCGTCTACGGCGTGGGTAGTGTACGGCGTAGTCGAAACTAGCAGGCGCGCACCGATTGGATTTGACTTGTTTAACCGAGCATGCAACCCTGTTGTCAGCGCCATTTTGATTTCCATTTGTGTACGTCATGTGGATTGCTTACTGGGTTTCTGGCTCATGCTTGTTTCTGTTGTCTTCTTTCACAGAACTATTACTGGAACCCCTGCTTCGGACAAACTCTATCCGCCCCGTGTTTCTACGTTGCCCAATATTGGTCCACATGTATAACGGATAATCAAGCAAAAACGGCCGGTTTGTATGCTACGGCAGCCATTCCTGACATGGCCTACTCGCATAACGGCTCACATTTGACCTTGCCGTCCCCATTCGGAATCCAATGATTTTATCGAACGAGACTATCGTCGTGCCCGATTGAGGTTTAGTTATTGTGATTAGTTGTACAACCTTTTAATGGTACCACAGAAATATTCAGGCCTAATCCTGCTTTGGATATGATGATCCGTCTTTGGACCACACGTAACTCAGCGATCAGACGTGAAGCATTACAGGAAATATACAAACTGAGGTGTTAATTTTTACCTGTACCAAGCTTCGTGTATGACTGTAACAGACTAATGAGATTTTGTCGAAAACATACATTTGCTGTACTTCATGACTGAGTGGGAATTGTTAAAATAATGGTACATACATGTTATTACGAAGTTTAAATTTTATTGCTCATCATGTCCAAATCACATACTTTGCTCAGTCGTAATTTCCCCACTATATACATTTTCGAACTTTTTATTCGTAATGTTCACACCAGCTGGACAGTGTGTTCCAAACTAATCGTTACACAGAGAAGAACACATTTAGGGGATCACAGTGTTCTGTCGCGATAGTTCATTTGTAGACAAATGCCTTTTTCTTCTGTTGAACTATTTTTAATTCCACTAGGTAGACTGTACTAGTTGTATCGATTTTTGAAGTGAAACTATGTGAAAATCCGACCCAAACCCATTCCTTCAAGTGTTTGTCCTTGTACATTCAACCTATCCTGTTTCTGAACGTTAACTGGACCTTGACCTAGACGATTTTGTGTTTTCTCGTCAATATGATAATTGTGCGAATAGTCAGCTGTCAGTCGTACTTTGCTTGAGTGGCCCGTGTACGATCTTCCACGAAGACGTTGAGCAACGCGTGGCGATAAACCAATGGTACCAAATGTTCAAAACAAGATTGGATCGTAATGCCATGGTACTATTGAACAAATTATCAAAGTGAATATTTAGACAACCTCAACAGTTTCGATCGACAGATCGTTCCCGGGAACGGGTTACAATTTGCTGCTGAACGGGATTAATGTGAACTATGATCACATAATAAGGCATTCATACCCAAAAGAGCTCTTCCGAGCAGTGAACAGGATCAAAACAATGGGGATGAGCCGAGCTCCAATAAAGGGGGTGCACGCACCACTCACGTAAAGTACAATGATCGACAACTGGCTATTCGCACAACCATCAAATTGACGTGACAAAACAAAATCGCCTAGGTCCAGGTCCAATTAACGTCCAGAAACAGGGGAGGTTGAATGCAGAGGGAGTGAATATTCAGGGGAATTGGGTTGGGTCGGATTTTCACATGATTATAGTTCAAAACTTTGATACAGTGCGTGCGTCCCCCTTTTTGGTAGTTCGGCTCGCTCCCATTGTTTTTGAACTTGTTGGGTGTTCGGAAGAACTCTTCTGGCCTGTTCGGTCCCAAATTATAGGTCATTCCCAGAAAAACGATCCGTCGATCGAAACTGTTGACGTTGTCCAACTATTCACTTTGATAATTTGTTCAATAATGCCGTGGCATTGCGATCCAATCTTGTTTTGAATATTTGGGATCACTGGTTCATCGCTAGGCGTTGCTCAAAGTCTTCGTAGAAGATCGTACACTAGTGAGTTCGTGAATGATTACCCTTTCCAAATCATCTGCTAACTCACCTTTGGCAGACATACCTTTCGGTATTCACAGACATTACTGGTGCCACGATGTTGCGTAATTTGTATTGAAAACTTGAGGTTATAGTCTGCTGCGCATGCATTGCAACACTGTAAAGAGTTTGGCCGTACTTTCTGCCTCCTCCGTGTAGTAGCATTTATCCAGGACTGTTATGTAATTCACAAAGTGTTTTGTCGGAAAATTCGCATCGGCTACCGCAAGAACACTTCTTAGAAGATACCTGAGACATAAATATTAAGACCTTGATAATTCTTTCATCAAGTGGCTTCAATTCCGATACAGTATTAGGGGGGAACAACAGCCTGAATTTGAACTATTCTGTACTTCTTGGGTAGTGACACATTTTACCCAGAATCAGAACTATTCATTTTGTCACTGAATAAAACTGGTCATGCAACACTTTTTGTTCAGATTTCATATGCTGGATGCACACCAACTCTGTTCTGTGTTTTTGCCTGACCAATGATCAAGAGGTTTTGAAACTCTTCTGACAGTTGTCATATATAATTATTGGTGGTCTGTCTTTGCTGAGCTGTCCGCCATTACAAACTTGATTGTGGTCTTTTGATATTCCATCGGAAAGAGATCGATAGACAGAGCCGGCTTCATGTAAATTAAATGATACCTTCTTGTTGGGTAGTTCTCTGTTTTGTGCAAAGGGTCTGTGTCACTATGGGGGTTGATGTACATGTGCTTTGCCTAACTGTATGTCGCGGAAGTGGCGTTTATAGCCATTGGTGCTATCGTAACAATAGGAGCATTGCAAAACTGGCCGCCAATAACGAGATTGAGAAATGGAGCTATCAGTGAGGTTCGGTCGCGCTATTATAACTACACAATCCATGAAATACACAGCAGTCGCTTTGAATTCACCAGTATGATTTGTGATTGAAAAGACAAATAGCCATTAAATCGGCTGGTTTCTGGCAAAAAGCGCAGTTTGCAGAATGATCCGCCCACAACAGTGTGCATTCATTTGCGCTTTACATTGGTTCAGGTGACAGCAATTTTCTTGTTGACAATTTTACGGCCTCAGCCGCTCACCCTTCCTTCCAGTAGTTGCTGCTCGTAGTTATTTCTGAGTTCAATCTCACTACTCATCGGCACGGTTAAGTAGCACAAGAAACTGTTAGCAAATAATTCGGCATATTACTGAAATTCCGGTTGTTTAACGGTCAAGCGTTTTAGAGACAGCTTTGAGATTAAAGGGTTGTCTTTGGTTGGTAAACTGCAAAAATGAAGCGGTAGGTCAGATGTGAAAGTTAGCAGCCTAGTGGTATGTAAAAAGCCCAATTGAGACTTCTATTAGGACCTGAACAGAAGTAAAGTCTTTACACGTCCCTCAGTTGTTAAGTATACAAAACAGGTTTGCTGTGATTCTTGGCGTTTGTCCCCAGACCGACATTCCACTACCGATCCACTGTTCGTTTAGAATCACCAGTCTCGCTAAAGATACACTTGTATGAGACAGGTCTTTTATGCTACGAATCTGTTTCGAAGTAACCGTCTGCCCACATCTTTTAGAACTGAAATGGGTTCATTCTTCTTAATAATGAACGACAGCAATCCTGTTGGACCCAATGACCACAAAACAAGTTAGTAGTTCAAATACTGACCCTTGGTGATCAATCCTACTGATAACTGACATCCGATTTACTTGGAAACTTGTTCGGCCAACCCGAAAGATAATCATTTCATATCATTTTGTTCTCTGCGCCATGCTAAAATAGACCTGATCCTATGAGTTTCAGATGGGTTGGTGAAAACTTGTTTTCAAGTTGACCATCACTCACATTTGATCGCAGTGTTCGCATTCAGATAGACTTTCCAGCCAGCC
>QNGE01002391.1:17446-51284 GCA_008508345.1 Paragonimus westermani
GTTAACACGGTTGCCTCATGATTGGAATGTCCGGAGTTCAAATCCCGGCCGTGGCAAGGATATGCACTACTGATGAGCTCTAATGAGAGCGAAACTCGAGTCTAGTGCTTCTTTTTGACAGAGGCTGGCTGGAAAGTCTATCTGAATGCGAACGCTGCGATCAACTGTGAGTGATAGTCAACTTGAAAATAAACCAAATCCCCGACTACTCATCAGAAAACTTATTTGTTCGAAGATCTAAGTTGATGGAACGCACCCTAAACCAAATCTGAGCTCACCAGCCTATTAGTGTACGTGATGCGGTTGCAATACGAACTAGCAGCAAGTTAGTTGGAAAACAGAAAGATACCAATCAGGTTTTATTAATCCTCGGTGGTTCCCAAGTAGGACATTTCGAGAAAATGGCATTCCCTGACGGAATTATACTCTCCATGTTGCATTGGATAGACGGTTGTTCTGCCAGTCGAGAGTCACTTTATTCTAAAGGCCATTAGTTCGTTTTTGTCTTTACCAGAGTATCTGACAATAACCCAGTTTGCAAGTGAACATGCTGTTATGTGAAAGAACATTAGTTGGGACAGCTTAATTAATTCGTTGTTTACGATCATTCGAAACAGGCAAAACAAACTGCCTGACCGTTCGTACTGCGGAAACACCTCGTGAACACTCGAGAATAAGATTTATTGGTAACCTTTTAGTTCTACCACAAAAGTTTCCAACCAAGTGAACCAGCACACCGTCAATTAATTCAACTCTTCCGTAAAACAGCCTCTTCTTTCTGTCGTATATTCGATAAAAGCAACTAAACGACTGAAGCGGATGGGTCACGTTTGATGTTTATTCTTGAATATAAATGAAAAAAACTGATAGTACCACCAGTTAGACATGGTAGAAAATATACCGAAGTTTAAGGGGTTGTAGGACACGGCCGCTAAACTGTTGGGTTCGTGAACATCCGGGATTTACGGATGACTGTTGCTCTGTCTTTACTAATGATCTAAGACTGCTAACTGTGACCTTCTGAAAGAAACGCATGATGAGAATTACAATTTTGAATGTTGAATGTGATTAAGCAAATGACCTATGACTAGTATATGTCTGAAAATTGACGAGATTCTGGAACTTATCGGTTCTGCTAAGGTAATTTTTGCTGCCGTTACACAAATTGGTAAGCACAGTATGAGTCTCTGTCAATAGGTTGTTCTTCGTCGACTACAGGAACGCTAGTCTGCGAGTTGGATGCACCATCGGTTCGGTTAATCAATTAGGCTGTGTTCTGAGGTTAACTTCAAATCGTCTTCATCCTTGAATGGTAGCTAGATGTAAAGTTTCATCTTTCCAGTCATGGAAATTTTGTCTACTGGTGTCCGTAACTGGTGGTGTCTATTGACGAATTGTACCGGCTGTCCAGTTTCGATCAACGCGCCTGCGATCAAGTGAATTCCGTTGGATAAACAATCCAATGAATAAACGTGTAAACTGAACATCACTCACAGTTGTTCGTAACGTTCACATCCACACAGACATTTCCATCAACCACTTTCGAAATAACCACCGGAATCGAGTCTCGTACTTGTTACAGTTCGTTAGTACTGTACAGTCTTCACCACCGATCAGGAGCTTATGGGGTTATCGAGTTGACTCTGACCTCAAATTGGGCGGGAAAGAATTATCCACATCCGCTTGTGAGTAACACTGAGATTGTCCGATAGCCTCCATAGTAGACGTGGTAACAGTCCTGTTAATTTCAAATGATGACCTCACAACTAAGGCTTCTGTGCAAGCTGATACCAGGGAACTAATTAGATCTGTTGATCACTGTTTCGACTGTCGCTAAGCGGTTGGAGATTTTGCTAATACGAACTAAATATCACTTTTAATTGCTGATGACTTTTATGTGCACGTAAAGTTTTCAGACGGTCCCTTTCTAAAAGAAGCCTTCGATTGACTAAGCGTTTATACCATACGATAAACCGAGTGAGTCCACTGTGACGTCACTTGCGTATTTGTCACCACGGTTACTTCGTACAACAGCGGCCGGAGTTAAAGTCCCAATCGCGGCACGGACATGCACTACTGTAGAGCTCTAACATGGCGAAGTTGGGGTCGAAAACCTCTCCTGAAAGATGTCGACAGGAAATACAATTTGAAAACTGTGATCAATCGGGGGGCGATGCTTACAGATTAGCGATCAGAATCTCCAAAAGCTGGCCAGCGAGCACGCGTCAAGTGTACGTAAACCGTATTTCAGTGGATTCTCATTTTCCCGTCATCAACGTGGAACTGATGGGATAGTAAAACTGGCCAGTCCATATTGTCTTCCGATGGGGAGGCCTGTCTATCCTAGTAAATAATGAAATGTCTAGAAGTAGTAAAAACTCCCCTTCACCTAATCATCAACAGTTTTCAAACTAGTACGCTAGCTGTCGATTGGATTTTGCTATATCACTGATAGTGATTGAGATTGTTTAAACGCGAACGGTATAATACGTGAAACGTTTAGTCGAAACCTTCGTGGGAATTTCTGTAATTGTTATTCCATATCTACCTACAGAATAATTTCTCGCAATCTTGCATATATATAACTGTATTATTGTGCCTAATCAAATATCTAGTCCACTGTTTGTTGTAACATCGAACTTCACGGTGCTTCATCCTTTCAATTATGCCTTGCCAAACATATTTTACAGATCAATAGACAATGTTACAAAGCCATTTTGGGTTGGCTTGGTTTGAACTGATTTCAGGTGAGTACGGGCTTCTGGATAGTGCAATGTGAGAGGCGAAAATTACTGTGTTGTGTGAGGGTGGTTTTAGATGAAATAGGGATGGATATATTAGGTAGGCACGTGCGGATTCCTTATATAAATAAATCATCTAGGCAACTGTAAGAAATTCCATTTTGACAGTGAAAGAAATTTGCACAGTTTGATGAACAGAGTGCACATTCTTCCCACACTATAACGTTTGGGAAAACTCAATCCCTAAAGCATCTGATTTATCTGTCACCTAGGAAACCTTGTACGTTTTCGTGAGGATCTCCTGGTTGTACAGTTGGTGGACATTTTCCAGAGATAGATGCAATCTTCCGAAGTGACGGGCTGTTTGGAAACTGTAAGTGACGTCCCTCTTAAATGAAAATAAACTCAGAAATAATTATCTGTTTGTTGTTCTCTTGTTCCTTTGGTACGGACAGAAAGAGCCGGTATCCAATACCCGTCTATTCAAGCTCTTGGTCGACAATTTGATTGCTTAATTGACTTAATCCCCCCACTGACAAGGCCGTATGATACTGTCATGTTGACTACAGTAACGTCTTTTTGACGCTGGTCAATTGTGCAACCTCTCTGTAAGAATAAACTGGACCCACTATGTCCTAAGTCGATCAGCCATTGCTTGTCATTACTTCTCTGATCTTCATTCAGTACTCTAGTGTAGTTTTTCATGGTACTGCTCGCCCTCCATTCCTTTTTTACTGATTCCACAATAGATTCACACCTAAGTTCTACCGCTACTGTTAATATGTTTTTGGCATCAAAAGTCAAGACTTGATTGCACCTGACGGACTAACAAAAATGGAACACAGTGATCTAAAACTTGTTAACCACTGTTCAGTTCAACAAAATCTATTTACTTCATTTAAGGATAAAAAACTGATGTGCTGTTTTAATTGACAAATGCTCAGTTCTGTCTGTGCAACTATTCAGCAAAATTCTAAATGTGTTAAAAATCAACCGGCGCTCTACCTCCTAATTAAACTTCGTAGTCACCACCTTTTATAGAAATCTCACAAAGTTAAGCGTTTGTCATTTTTCGTCTTTCTCAAAGTACTTAGTTAGATGCCTCTGGTTTCTAAAACCATTCCTTACTAGTTTTGTGGTATCACACTGATTTTACTGATCCCGGCTACATTCACACATTAACGCACTGTCTCTAATCACCTCAATCTCTAGAATGAACCTAACGATGCAATTCGCTCTTTTTCAGTCTTACAATTTACCCGACCTGTTCATTGGATATATATTCCACTACGTTATCTTACGTTACTTTCTCTGACGGTAAACTAATTCCTGCTCACATATGCTGGGATTTCTTAGCAGTTCTGTGGTCAGGCTGGAAAATAACAAGCACCAGCCACTGGTCCTGAACGGAGTAAACAAGATTTTATAAGTAGCTAGTCATAGTGTCCACCATTGATGAGGTATTCGGACATTTCGACCTCGTCGACCCCATTGGCAACATGTGACTGTCAGATTGCGATCAACATAATCGAAACAAACTGATGGAGAGTGTGCGGTTAGCAAACTAATTTGTGCATTCAGAATCCTATTACGTCACTCCAATTCAAGATTCTTGCGGTTTGCTGAGGCGGTCGCAATCAATCGACTGAAGCCGACCTTGTGTGTTCAGAAACAATTGCTCGTAAACTTGACCCTTCCCTGGACGTAGTGACCTTTCCTAAACCACCGATTGACTATCCACCCTGCTCCCTAACTGCTCGATATAAAAAACCCGTTTCATGTTATTGCAAATTTGGTACTGACGAGTCAATACGAAATGCTTGCATCTACCAGTTTTCGTGTTCTAACAGTTTTGTTCAAACTAACAGCAGACAAGAGTTCATTTTGCAGTGTGTCAATCAATTGTCCAATAGGACAGAGTATGCTCACATTTAAACGCAAAGTTTCTAAGCTGGATTTCTTTCAGTTCAATGTGTAAGTGACAGTGAGGTGACTGGAACTGTATTGTGTCTGTCTGCTTGCCTAGCTATGAGCAGCTAACAGTTTTAACAATGACAATTGTTGCACTCCTCCTTGCAGGCTCAAAACAGAACTGACCATACTTAAAGACATACAGCAGTGGAATAATGTAAACAGCAGTGTCAGTTTACATTTGATTTCGCATTTAAATGATGTTCCCGTCTTAGACTAAATGGTTCTCATCGTTTTTACTTAGTTAATCACCCATGTTTGACCAATGACCATCTCCGTCGGTCATGTAGTCATTGTTTTAAATCGTTTCTGGTCATCTTCGGCTGGCATTGACTTTCCGGTAGGTTACTGTGAAAGGAGAGCTTATAGGTACTGCGTTTACATAGCACCACCGGCCGATGTGCTTTCTCTCAGAATCAAGTGTTGATTCATGTGACGAAACCATGGGCTATCGCTTCCCAGCAGTCCTGTTGACTCTGTACAGTAATGGACACAATAGACTGAAACTTAGGTGTTGATGTGACTGCTGAGTTCAATGTTTTGGGAGAGCCCCTCGTCTACTTAATAACCAATGATTAAAGACGACTTAAAATTACTGAACAATGATGGATAAAAATATCGCTTGGAGAATAGAAATGGGTAGAAATTGTTAAATGACAACACTTTTGACAGGGGTTTGTTGCAAGTATCCACCGTTTCATACACCAGGATCCGGACTTGTTCAATTAGGGATCTCCTCACCAACTGGCTGGTCAGCTGAGTGTCTGTGATAAGAACGTCAAAACTTGCAAAAATGATTGCAGTATCTGACTCTCCTCAACAGACTCGGTCCTTCCTAATCTTTTGCCATATGTCCTTCCTGTGTTTCATGTGATGTTACTTTGTAATCACTCTTCTATGTGGTTTATCAGAACGGCCAAAGATAGTCACGAGCTTTCGATCAATCGAAATCCACGTAAGTATTTTACCAGAATTTAATCGAATTCTGACATAAACTGTGTAACACACCTACTTCACACTCGATGTCATGGAAGTGGATGGGTACCCAGTATCAAATTCCCCATTATATTCATCAAATGTACCCGATCTAAGGACCTGTCTGTGGTGGTCTGAAACCGGATGCGACAAACGTTGTGTACCCTCGATGTCGTTGCTCTGAAAACGGAAGCGAATGCCATTATTCTCTAAACGCTACACTGAGCACTGTTCCACAACAAATTACGCAAATACGACGAATGAGTATGTGCTGTTTCTTAAAATGGCTAAACAGCTGAACGATTTCACGGTCCCAGCACCCATTTGTAACAAGCGCCGGTTTTAAACGAACGAACTAGTGAAACAAAACATGAATTTGGGCCTAAACCGGTACTTTGATGAAGTGTGTTCTTACCCTCTCACCTGAACTGTCTAAACTTTTCGGACATGGTCTAACTAGTCCAGCGACTGCAATGACATAGTTTAGATTAGAACAGATAGGCAAATTTTGATGTCTCGATACAAATTTTCTTATTTTCTGGTTGAGGTTTTCTTGCTAAATCGGCTACATTTGGCTTAGAACTGATGCCAAATCTTCCATTCTTTTTTGTGCTCTAAATCATAGCATATCGATTCACATCTTTCAGCAATACAAAGTCGGACCACTTGAGATCCTCAGTTTGTTAGAGAATCCTTATATTCGTTGCGTTGTGTGATGAAGTAAATATATGAAAATCAGACATATTCACACGACTGGACACCAGGAAGTGATATCATGACCTCTTTGGAAACTTGAAGAACACAAAGGAAACAGCTGCACGCAAATGAGGTAGATAGCGTCCATGTAGGTTTCTTAACAGAGTACTGTTAGCCCCGAATGGGGATGGGCCTTTAGAAAAACAGCCCTAACCTACAGGACTGAATCGGTGCTTGCGAAAACTAATACACTTCAAAGTGTTCGATGACGACCATTTCTTGGTCATCACTGACTACTAAAAACAGATTTGCATACATTCAGCAAAGATGACGACGAAGATAAACCTCACCAAAAGGTCGAACGTGAAGTCAAATTGGATTGGTCATTAGTTTCTAATAAGGCACCTTCATCCCTTCTTCCATAAGAACGATTGCTCACCTCCTGTTCATTGCAGTTTTCTGAGTGGCCTTGAACTACTTTGTGTAACAGGAGGCTCTCGGACCGGTTAGCAGCACCAAGAAGACTCACATAAATTAATGTTAACACGATGTACAATCAAGAGGCAATTAACAAAGTTTTGTCGGTGAGTGAACGCTCAAAGCAATGCCATGTAAAACGTACATGCTATGCTTTTCCCGGAGTAAAATATGAAGGAGACTATCAATTTTACAACGAGCCTTTTCAAAATTCCTTCCTAACTGAATATTCATTCACTTAAGGCAACTAAAACAATTTTCTTTCGATTCTGCGGCTGTGTTTGATACTGATGCTGTAGAAGATGATGGTGTCAGCTGAACTCCTAAGAACATTACAGTCAAAGATTTGAGAACTCTGCCAATATTCACACTAAAGAGATATCAGTGGACAACGAACCCCAATAGGGATGCTTAGAGGTCACAACAGTCTTACAAGAGAGTAGTGTCAAAACTGGCATGAGCTCGAAAGGCTCAAAAAGTCTCTATCAGAAAGCACGTAATCAAGCAACACAATAGTATGTAGATAAACAGATTGGGAATAACACAACGTTTCGAGTAAGTCGTAATACTCTACGTTTCAATAGTATGTAGTTGTCGCATTAAAATGCTCTTCTTTGAACGAACGCTG
This sequence comes from Paragonimus westermani, assembly GCA_008508345.1. Taxonomy (NCBI): domain Eukaryota; kingdom Metazoa; phylum Platyhelminthes; class Trematoda; order Plagiorchiida; family Troglotrematidae; genus Paragonimus; species Paragonimus westermani. The sequence continues at coordinate 24,935 of QNGE01002391.1, forward strand.
TCCTCCGTGATCCGAAGCTTACGTGAACTGGCCGGTGCTGCTGACGGTAAACTGTGTCACTAAACATCAAAGGTGGTCACGGATGTCATCTTGAGAGTGAGAGAGTGTACTTCGTGAGCCTCGGTAACAAGAGTATCTAGTCAGTTGTTCGTAAAGGTCTAGTTAAGCTGACTGGTTCCTATTCATGATCAAACAGGAATTAATGTTACCCACCCTAGTATGGTCGCTAAATTTTTGACTACTGGGGTATGGAAGAAGCCTGAGAAAACCCTCTTCAAAGCAACATTTGCCACAACCCGAAAGACTTAGCAGGTAATGATTATAGCTCAGTCGACAATATTTTAGAAGAACGCGCGATTGTTGTCCTATATGTGTCATATGCATCTGATGAATTAAGAAGAGGATGAAGCCGATCAAATTTAGTTGCCGGCTTCATGGATGGGTGTGATGCCATAAACTTCAACCACAGTGGTCGTAACCAATGCATGTCCTTTAGGAAAAAGGCTGGCATAGGAGTGATTAGTATAGAATATTGAACTGTTAATCGTAAATTGGATACCACTTGAAGTTTATCGCAGTTTTTGCATTCAGATTGCCTCTTTCGATAAGAAGCACTGAAATCAAGTTCCGTTCCAATTATGTCCCATCACAAGCACGTGCCCTATCTTGTCAGGGCCACGTACTGATGGCAATAAGCTTGCATGGCTCCTATGTGGAGCACCTGACACTCGGCACAGTCGAATTGTCCTGTATGGATGATCAATCAAGGTGACGTGTGAGTGGGGCGATCACGTATGAGGGGTGTTTACGTCGTGACGACCAATCATCAAGTAGCATTAGTATTGGTGTGACGAGTTAAACTGATGCCTTTTTCCCCAAAGCCATAGTGAGGGTGGCTGGCTGATTATGACGCTAAATGAATACATGTTTGACTAAATAAAGCTTTGCTGGAAATGGTTCAGATCAGAGCATCATCGCAACTGCTGTGGTAATTCCAGTTGCGACGGATTAGTTAATAAACCTAACACTTGTAACCTCCCAGTGACTACCGATGACCTTATAATAAACGTCCTTCACCTCCTCCTAGAACTGAGTACTATTTACAACACAGTTCCCTATAAACCAGGTTCTAATGCTGCTTATATGGCCAACGACCGTGTAGATTACAGGAGCTTCCGTCCACAATATGAACTAACATTGCGAGTCAACAGACTGCGAAACTTGTGGGAAATTTAAACTGTCTACATACGTTGTCGGTGCACATTTTCAATCTGATCGAGAATAAAGTGAAAACAATGATATACAAGTGATAATTCACTAGACGTACGTTATAAATATTATTCTGCGTAGCAGAAAGAAGCCATGTTGCGATACGTTTAAATTTGGTTTAATCTTTAACCTAATATGTTAACCTGTAGAGAAACAAGTTAAAATCACGGAAATCATCGAAGTTGTTTGGCGATAACTTGATTACTGGTAAATAGTTTTGAATGTGTGACCGGAGTTTTAGTTTCAGTCGTGGTAGTAATATATTCTACTGATGAGCTTTAATGAGAGCGGAACCCGAGTCTAATGCTTCCCTTCGAGATAGGCCAGCCGAAAGAATTATCTGAGTGCAAAGTCTTCTCTCAAATATGAATGGTGTTCAATCCTAAATATTCTAGCTGTAACCTTGTTGGAGATAACACCGAGCCGACAAATCATACATGGTCATGAATCAAAGCCATAAAATCAACGAGTCGACAAGGTTTTTAGATCGCACAATGGTGGAGCGGCTGAATAATAGAGAAATAAACTGCAAAAATGATCAGAAATGATGTTATGTGAATATCGTTCAACAAATCATGTAGCAAAGCATGTTTCACAGTTTCACTTTACTTGTGCATGAAATCCAGGATGTTAATAAGTGTCTGTATGATCAGAGGACACGCGGAGCAGTTTTCATCCGAGGGACGATAAAACTGATAACACCGGTCATTCCAGCGGTAATGACACAAACAAAGATGTGACGTGTAGCAAAAGTCACAAAAATGGAATTCTTTCAAGATCAGAGACCAAATGAAAGTGAGAAACTGTAATGTATTTCAGACAAAGACATCAGGAAGAGTAACAAGAAAGTTTAGGAAGCCATAAGTAACAGGATCATGGAGTTTCTTACTATTCACTGGTCTTTGTGGTCTATGCTGAACTGCTGACCCTGGCACAATCTGATGATGTTTTATAATGAATGGACCAGTGTGGCTGATGAACAAATCAATGCTGGAATTATCCCGACATTCAATAGAATGTTTTAGTGCAGCTGTAAGGTGTAAGAAAGATCCATATTCCATGGAGTATGAGCCACATGTGATATCGTATCGGTCATCAGTGGGAGAAATCGGAGGAGATATACCAGAAAAAAATCCGAGGAAACCCAACTTCATCCGAACGATGCTCAAACAAGACCATCGTTGTGTTGTGGGTTGAACTCCGGGCGGATGAAATCACTTGAATGATCACCGGCATGTATGTGTAAACCGGACAGTAGTGCCGTTGTGTTGCTGAGTAACTATTAGCCCCACCACGTATGAATTTTGCAAACCTGTCCCGAATCCCAGTAACATTTTGATAAGTTTGGTCCACACGCAAAGAAAAACCGTTGTTAAATCGCTCATGGCGATTTAGGGTTATTCACTCATTAACGCGTACTTGCTAATTCCAATACCGCTCATTCAGACGGTCGAGTTAACGGGGCTATCTCCCACGTCCCAAAAAGGTCATAAAAGGCTATCGGAAGAACTGAAATTTATACATTGCTGTTTGATAAGATTACAATAACAATGATATCTCACACTGACTGTGAATTAATCGGATACACAAATTATCCGACAGAAAGGTGCCAGAAATTGAGTAACCATACGCGAGTCCCTAACTAGATACCAGTCAACGGGAAATGAGCTCATACAAACAGTCGGGTGCAGATGAAGCGTATCAAACAGTATCACGAAGGAAAGTTTTAATAGATAGGCAGTGATAGTTACGAAGAAGAAGGCAAGCAATTCATGTGCAGTGATGGTACAAAATCCATTCTGGTCGTTTACTGCACACAGCAAAGAGTAATGAGGTCAAATTTAGGAACGGCTATCTACAAGCAAATCAAGCACTCCTCAACGAATTTATCGCTCCGCATCATACCAAGCAAAGACCACAAACGTACCAGACGAACTTCAACGGTTCCATCATCCAGTGTAGTGTCATTTGGTTGGAACGACGCTTTCTTGCGAACTGTTTCAATGAAGTAATATTCCGTCGTTTTCACCAGCGTTTCTGGCTTGTACAAAATTGGAAAACATCTCAGGGTTGTGCCCACCATTTTTCACTGGGTTAAACCGCAAAATAAAACCTCCAGTCGATCTAACAGTTCACAGCCTTTTTAGCTAATTTCAAGCACTGAACTAAGGGCGTGCAAAGCACCAGTTGCCGTTTTAGGATTTCTGAAGATGGGCACGACCAACATATGGGCTAGGGAATCAAAAATACCTATCGTCGAACACAACTCTCCGACGGCGGACAAAAGGCTAAATCGAACCGGTACTGTTGCTTAGTGTGATTTATCTTCCGTATGATACGTGACCGAAATGCGTGTTCTTTGTTGAGTTGGGAGGTACGTTCTCATTGCTGAAAGCCACAAATGTTTGTAGCCATCCTGGAAAAAGGGGCTTCTTGATTGATTATACTGCTTGTAGAGCAGATTTGTATGGGGCGCATTGTAGTCTGGAATCTCAGTTTTTATGAGTGTAACACGCAGTTTTCACACTCATATAAGTTACTCTGCCGGTTGCTTTCCCGTCGAATCAATAGGGCTGGGGTTCACTCAGGCTAGAGTTCACAAATAATGCGTACCTCTGCCTCGACCTCAGCTCCGGTTTGTGGGGTTATGAGGCGGATTCAAACTGGAAACCCCAATCGTCACATGCAAAACTCACTCACAATAGCCTGTAAATAATGTTTGCGTTTAGTCTTCGTCTTACTAGAAGGCATAGAAACTACTCTGTTTGCTCTAAACATGGCTGATAGTGTAAGTCCCCGGCTTAGCTTTTCATAGTGACCGGAAGTCAAGAGGTGTATGTACGCATGCTGCAATGACTGGCTTGAATTAAACAACTCTCGCTTCTACTCATGAACCTCACTCCAAACGCAGATCTAGGACAGTGACAGTAATCAAGCATTTAACTCACAGCCAAACAAAGTTGGTTGATCAAGTGGTAGGTTAAAATCGTAACCTCTTATCATAGAAACAGGTACGGTAGATTCTTTACTAGTGGAATCCAAGCGGCAAAGCTACGTCAGTGATAAGTAACAATACCAATGGTGAAGAGAAGAGAATTGAGTCTCGGGTTCCATTCAAACACGAGGAAGAAAAATCAGGTTAGGATGAGTAGGGATTTTTTTTAACAGGGACAGTCCAAAATGGTTTGCTAGGCTAATTTATATTAGAAAAACTGAAGACTGAAAACTCTGTGTGTGGGGGGATAACCATGGTTCACCTTCCAGGTGTAGTGAGTATAGACGGTCGCACCATACTACTCACACCACTATTCAGTAGCCGCTTGGACCGAAATGATCGCGGGATAAATACGGGAGAGATATGGGAAGGATCGTTGGAAGGCAGAATGACATTTAATGACTTTCGCCACATGACGGAACTGAGACATGGTGTCCAAAGCGACCGGAGCATCCTCAGAAGAGTGCGGTGTGCAAATGAGTGTTTTTGTTTCTAGTCCCGTTGAGACGCTTAAGTAGTGTATTGGTTTCCCCAATAGAACAACCTCCGTGTCATCCGCTTTCTGGATTCACAACACAGGCTACAAAATGAGTATTACGCCAAACTGTCTGCAATCTCTGGTTTATTTGAACAAGAAATAAACGATCGCATCAGGTTGTTTGAACTTAGCACAATTTTCGTCCCTTCATTCACAAATGCGGAACAGCCGACACATTCATCACTGTAGTGTTACAATCACATCACCGGGATCTGAGATGCTAACTTTCACGGGACTTTCAGACACTGATGTTGATCGCAGCTCTCCATAAGATCTGGTTAAAGGTTGTCTCTATCATCAATGAGATCTGTGTTACCAAATTAAATGACTTTCCTGAATAGTATTTTGAACCATCTACCTCTGTCGACCGGGGTATTATCTACCCGTGTTGTGTCCGCAAAAGACGCTTGGCCAACAAGTTGGTTTATTGCGCAAACTTCCGTATAGGTCATGTCAAAAACTAAACCACGAACTCGTACACTCATTTGCACGACGGACATGCACTCACATACATTGGGTGACAGTACGTGGTCATTCGCCTCGGTGAAAGTTCTCACACATCATGTACACATTGTTTCGATAGTCTCTTCTTGTCCGTCGTATTCGGGGCTTGTCCTTTTGCTCCCGAATGTCCCCTGTGGTAATACACTACTTGTGAGTAGTATACTACTCACAACGAAACTGCCTGTTATACAACACCCGTACACCAGCTGCTCCGAACTGCTCTCTTGTGCTTTCCTAATCTTTATGTTTAACCGTGCATTTTCTGTATTCACCTGATTGTTTGTCTGTTTATTCCACTTCGTTGCGTGCGCTGTTTCCTACTGAACTGTTGTCTTACACAAAGTGATTCCCATCAACATGGCACCAATAGTCATACGTGGTCACATTGTCTTACAATCCATTTCCATCTAGATCCACACGACAACTTACCTATATGTTTAGAGGTGTTTCCGATTACCGAGGGTTCAAGATGCTTCCAAAACACAATAAACAGGAATAAATCATATATTGTACACCGCAGTGACACAAAGTTTATGTTCAACAGCCTACAAAAGAGCCGAATATACCAAGAAGGTCCACGTACCAGCAGGTTTATTTCCATCTTTGAATTGTGATGTGTTCATCGTGGTGGTCAACAGCAACACTGGAATTGACCACATAGGAGCTCACACGTAGCAGGTCAGTGAGCGATGTGTGGATAAGTTACTGCTTAAATGGATTTAACCTGTGTAGTTTTTCACAACCCCTTAATAAATACGGATAGTGGGCAAGATCCCAGCATCCTCCCCTGAGGTTACCGGAAAAAGTCTGACCTATTTCGATGTTCAATTCGAATTCCGTTATTTTTATTCGCTAAAGCTCTTGCACACATTGTTCAAATGGAGCATAACCGCTTGCGGACTGCGGTGTACGAAACCAAAAACAACGAAATTTTGATTTCAAGATATCCAGTATTCTGTAAACGACGATCGGTTAAGTATTCCATATGGACTCCGTCATCACATTATAGGCACGTATGATATTCGTATACAGACCAAACAGAATTGTAGCCTAACGACAGTCCTAATTCACGAAAATCACAACAGTGAAAATCCTCCATTCACAAAAATTCACCATTGATTTCTTTCCTACAGGGTAACATCTCAGTTAGAGTCACAGACAGAACTTATCCAACACTGCTATCAGAAACTCGCGACCAAAGGAATCGAACATCTTGGTGAAGTCCACAAACTGGACCACGGTGTTTGGTTGCTATTATCACACTTTTCCTGGATGTGGGAAGCGTCGACTGACTCCGAATGTTCACTACTCCCTGTTTACGTACGTCCCCCCTAAGTCCGCGTTAACCTGATGGGACAAAACTTTAGTCTCCACCTTTCTACCGTTGGTCAGCGGACACATACCTCAATGATTAACCGTACATCGCTTGGTCGTTTTATCTTTAAACACAGTTACGATGAACTCCTGCTGCAACATTCTCCGTTTCCCAGTAAAATGTAACAATCAGGGCAGAATACGCTCCTGAAATTGGTCTTCTTGCTTCCACAGTTCCCTGGTATCTCACCTTTGTCCGCAATTTTTCCGTTTCTGAGTTATCGAGTATTCTTTTACATTTCCGACAGTTCGGTGAGAACGTAAGTCAATTTTGGATCGCTTGTTGGGACAAGCCAATCACAGTTATCCGGCCAGTGATAAGCAGCCAATTCAGTGGAATGATTTCACACTCCAATGTTCAGCCGTATCACTATTAACTAGGTTTTTGGTATCAGAAGGAATCTCTACTGTTTAATTTCCTAGTCCTGTGTGACAGCTGAACTCGGATCGTTCTCATTTTGTGCTTGTCGTATTCACCTGACCGTTACTCATCAGATACATTCAGACCAACTTAGAACCCCTCCTAAAATCCATCTGTATCTCTTCAACCTAGTGTTCAAACCCAGTCGATCAGCCATTTATTGTGTGTTGCATGCTTCTCTCCAACTTCCAATTTCTTCGACAGTGCACATCTGTGATATCGGTGTCTTGGTCACATGATTCATTCTATTGACTTAAAAGAGATCAGATTGTGTAAAAGTTGAGTTTAGGCTAAGGTTGAACGTGGGACAGAAACAGCATGTCTTGACACAGAAAACACTCTACTAGATGGTCTACAAATCCATGTCCAAAGCTAAAAAACTACATTGTGACGCAGTTACTCACTAAACCCTCTGAATCTTATGGGGTCCATTGAATGATCCGGGGGAATCCCAAACAAGATTTATCAAACAGCTCACACTAGAATCCACCAACGCCATTCTTCGAATTCAGTCGAAGCCCAGATTTTTCATGACTGCAGCCTTTTTAGCTTATTAAACATGCACACTACTTAGCAATACTGAAATCTGTTGCTGACAGGGGGTTGGTTCTATTGATATCTCTTACAGGTAAGGTACTGTCACCCTGGCCCCATTCGCTTTCTGTGTTGATCGCGTGACTGTATTCCTTTGTTCTTCATGTTTGTGATGTTTTGCTTCGCTGCAGTTAAGTAGCAGGAGTCGGAATGAATTGAATCACGTATATACTTGTAAAAATTGTTGCAAAAACAACTAACTTGTTTTTTCATTTCGTGATTTTGGAAATAAGACGCACTTTTTAAATTTCTTCTGGCGAACATCTGATGCTTACCCAACCTTGATCAGGCATTTGATTTGGCCAAACGGAGCCAGTATTGTGCATACAAAAACGGTTGATAATCAAACTGCCTCTTCCGTGATAAGGTTGAATTATTCGTGCTTTAAAGTTCATAGTTTTACGTGCCAAAATCCCCTGTCAGCCTTATTTTTTCCTGTAAACGTCAAAAGTTCCTAACATTTGTTTTGTTGATAAAGTGATCTATGAATGTTTCTTCTGTTAATCCATGGTACGTCACTACCGATTCCGTTCACACATTAACAGCGTTTATTATCCGTCATCTGAAAGCTACGCCCGCTGGCAACAGACCGATCTCCTAATTTTAACGTAGACATAGAAGACGGGTGACCAAAATGTTCGTGCATAAGGCGGGTTGTGTTAAAATTTTCCAGTCATGAGCGTTTGGGCACATGTGAACGGAAGAGCAACCACACTATATGAACAGTGTTTGCTGTCGTTGGATTATTTACAATGCGACGTCTGCGTTGGGCGCAGTTGCTTGGCCGTTAATTTAATGAACAGTTTTGACTACTTACAAGTAGCTTATGCTGTAAAGACATTTTACTGGTGATTTTATAATCGGTGAGTATGTCCGGTCTCGCTAATTCCATGGGACAAATGACACACTGACCGTAGATTAGTAATGTTCCAACCTGACACGGCAACTTCGTCAGACGCCATGAGCCACTAACAAATTTGATGGCATTTAAAACAGGCAAGACGTAAGCAGCTAAACGAAGCAGGATATGACAAGTCAATGGCCAAGTGCACGAAGATAGAAGCCATTACCGGATTCGACTTCCTAATCACATCCAAACGAGGACACAAGAACAGAGAGACAGAAATGAAATAAATACAGAAAGTCAGATGGACTGATCACACAGGCAACTGTTTTGAGAAAAGCAGATAAAATCATACAATTCATGGCAAGATCTTCCTTTAGTTCAACCATTACTGAATGTCCCTTGGGGTCCACTCAAGACCAACAACCATTTGCCACAGTTTTTGATTCTCGACCATTGAAATTCTAATTTACCTATCTACTTTCCTTAAAAGCACTTAGTAGTATTTGAAACATTCTTTTCCTGTCAAAAATTTGCACGATTTATGTCCGGACAAATTCGGCTGCATCGTTACGAGTGAATACTACAGACTATTTACATAGCAGCATGAGAAAGCGAACAAGATACCAGAGAAAGCCAACTGTCAGAGTGCACAATCACTGTCACTACCAAGGCAGCGTCAACCTTACAAACAGTTGTTTATGAACACACAACACTGTTTGAACTTTCGGATTGCAGTTACTTCGGCATAGTGCAGTGTTCGCCTGTACGACGTTGAGTAGATAACGCGAAATGCCGTTGTGGGATTGTTATACCGATGTAGGTGGCTATTGGGTTCGGATACTCAGATGGTGGCAAGATCCACAAGTTTTGTGCAGCTGATACCTACAAATCAACTGCCAAACCAAGAAAAATCTACGATCATTTCAAAGGATAAACCAAGTTTTAGATCCGATATTGACCAAACTACTCGAAATGATTACTTGATTGTGAGTTAAAATGCAGATGGGACAACAACTCGGTGGCTTAAACTGCTTTTTGTTCCCCTATTCTCCTATCCTAACAATTATATTTTCAAACCCTTAACACCCGCTGAGTGTGTGGGGCGATTAGTTGGTATTGCTGCATATCGTTTCACGCGTGACGTATCCGGGTAAATGAACTTAAAAAGCTATTTTGAGCTTTGAGTTTCCGGGCAGCTGACAACTTTGATGTTAATGACTGAGTTCATATTGATTTCTTACCCAGCCATCATCAACCTACCTATTAACCTACTGTATTCTCAAGCCGTCCACCGCTTCGGAAATTCCAGTGAATTATCACTGCACCAGGCGCAGTTTGGTAACATTAGGTCTTATGTTACACTTCTATGTTGTGTCGTGTGAGCGATAAGATGGAACCAGACAGTGTTCGCATCCTTCTCAACCTCTCCCAGTGCTGTGATGGTTGTTTGCTCGTTTGCAAGCCAGCCATAAAAAACGGCTGGTCGATTTCAGTCCATGAGTGAAAGGAAGCGCAACAGCCAAGGAAACTAATTCACACAGTTTTCTGCAACCCTCCTGACCACGCACCCGTAGTCTAGTAGATAGGTTATCTGGACTACGGTCTGCCAGGTATCCACCAGTCGTGGGTTCGGTTCTCCGTTGTACGTGGTGCTGATGAGACCCACCTAGGTGGAAAAAGCTGTCCACTGTTACCCTGGTGGTCATTAAGACCAGCTGTCTCAGACTTTGTTGTATATATGTTGATCATCACCCACAATTAACTGGAAGCTTTGGATTATCATAGACGTTTCAGACAACCTCTGTCAAAGAGAAGAGATTCGCTCATATTAGAACTCGTCAGTAGTGCATGTCTTTGCCACGATCGGAATTTGAAATCTAACCAAGCCTTCATGGGGCAAACTCGTCGACCAGTGCTCCACTGACCTGATAGATATTAGGTACGACTGAATCCTCACGTGTAAACGCTCAGCCGTGTGTACCAGTTCGATCGGCTCAAGAGGAAACCCAGCGACTGTCCTAATAACACCAGCCGATTGTCCCATAACAAGGATTTTTCATTTCAATGAAAACACAAAAATTATTAAACTGGTTGAACGAAAGAGATTAGTTGAAGTATCTGTGAGAGTGCAAAACCTGTGGATAGGTATGACTGACTTTATGTTCACGTCAGCCGCCCTTTCCTTCGGAGAATACTGCATCCAAACCCGCCAAGAAACTCACGTCTTGATCCAGCTCGTCTAATTCCTTCACTTTTAAAAGTACACATCACCACGAACCATAACGCCGGTTCAATCAACTTCTCTGTTCACCTGCTACATATTTCATCCACGTCCGGTTTGTCAAATCCTTTAAGACAGGAGTTCCGCTCTGTGAATCTTTACTTCGACGCTTAAAAATGAATACACATTCCGTGAACCGATCGACTGGGCATTTGTGTAGATGCTCAACGAGCACAGAAAAACAGCACAAATGATTGAAAATCTCCAAAAAGAGGTGAACATAACGGTTTCTGAGGCACTGAAGTGGCACCATAGATGGGCTGATTAGTCTTGCACAACAACCAAAAAAATGCTTGTAAAAGTGACCGGAGTTCATTATAAGTTGATTAAAAAAACCAAAACAATATTTGGGACAGTTTTTCTGTACGACTGAGTGAAAGTTATGACTGGAACTCTGGATGGTGTCTGAATTCTATATGATGCTGTAAGCACAATGCCTTTTTCGAACCCTGAATATTTCCATGAACCTGGAAGCCGCGAGTGCAAGCACGTATTCGTTCAAAAATACCCAATGAAGTCACCGGAACTACATACTAGCGAACAAGACTTGTTTTCTGTGTTTGACCATCAGGCTAATTACAACACAATAAATGTCAAAACAGTGACTAGTGTGAGTCAGAAAAACGGTCAGTATAGGTTAAGGACGACGTGTTTGTTATCAATCACGTGATCACTGTTCCAAATCATGGGCTTGATTGATTGTGGGCCACGGGAGGTTAACTGTCCGCACGAACTTCTTCCGAGCGCAGAGGTCAGGCTTGCGCAATTGGATGCTGATTGCTTCGGCAACGGTCAACACTCGGAATCTCACCATTTTGATCGATTCCTTGGCAATCGGTAGACAATCCGAAAGCATCTTTCTTACTGACAGAATGACTGGAGTCGGTCAAGTGAGTAACAATCGCACGTGAAACCGTTTTAATCACACCAATGTTCAAACACACAGGATGACGTTCACACACTCTGTCAGACAATCGCCCAGTAGTACGACCAATATATGATGCTTGACATGAGCAAACAAATGAGTACACACAATAGCTGGTTGTAGAACATGTAAGTTTGTCTTTGAGTTGTGACATGATAACGGGTGTTGAACGGAAACTCATGCACAACTGAGCAGCAAGCTTGGTTGTTTCGACTGACTTTCTGAGCTTTTCTGAGGTAATTTTGGCCATGGGATCTCCATTGAAAGGAAGACTTATAAACGCAAGTTTCTTATTCACAGAGGGTGGCTCAAGTTTCAACTCTACCGCCTACATCGCCTTCTGAATGAAGCGTATTGGGTAACCATTCTGCATGAGCAGTCGTTGTAGAAAGTCTAGCTCAGCTTGTAAAGCATCAGAGGTGTAGATCTTTAACACCCTACACGTCAGGCATCTTATAAGGTTTCGCCTTTGATTTAGTGGAACGAAACTGTCGAAGTGAATGTACTGACCACTCCAGGTCTGTTTTCTGTAAACAGTCCGTCGAATTGAACCACCTTCCCTTCTTACTAAACCAACATCCAGAAAAATTATTTCACCATCGTTCTCTGACTCCTTGGTGAGCCATAACTCTGTCCATGTTAGCATTCTCGTTGATGACGCAAAAATATCATCAACATGGCGTTTGTAAAATGCAAATTGTTCGATGACGGCATCCAATTGGTTAGTGTCTAGTCTACTCCTGAAAACGTCAGCTAACAGGGGACCTAGAGGTGAGCCCATTGCCACTCCATCTCTCTGTCGGTAGATCGCATTGTTCAACAAAAACCGAATGTTACTTGTACAAAGCACCAGCAGTTCTCTAAGTCAATCTCTTAGGATACCCACATGTTTGTCGTTACTCTCAATGTAATCGCATAATTAGTCAATTGTCTTTTGTAGAGGCAAGTTCGTAAATAATGGGGCAACATCGAATGAAAACATTCTCTGATTGTTTAGGTTCAGGTCCTGGAGCGCGTCATTAAAACGAAACGTGTCCCGGAGACTGTGTTTTGCCAACTCCAACCTGATGGGTTCGAGCAGATTGGCAAGCAATTTGGCCAGAGCATGATAAGGCGAGTTGCACATATCTAAAGTGGGTCTCAAAGACAACACTGCTTTGTGCACTTTGGGCAGACCGCATAACTTGGGGATTATTGTTCCATTGGGAGGGATACGCTGGAAATTGGCCGGACCAATTATCCCCTTCTGTTCCATTCCATGCAAAGTTCTAGATATCGCCTTTCTATTACTGATATTTTGTCCTTCTTCGTACTCATCTTCATAAATTTTGATCTATAAGCTAGTCTGTTATTCACGTTGGTAACGTAAACAATCCTGTTCATTAAGACAATTGTTCCTTTATCCGGTCTGGGAAGCATTATACGCCCCTTCATTTGTAGATACTTCAAGAGTTGTGTTTACTGACGGCGTGTAGTTAACATACTGAGAGCACGAGTTCACCAACGTTGATTTCAGTGTTTCTTCGTTCAAAGATGACGATGGAGTTAGGGCAGCTGAATGATCACATAAATTTTCAAACTGAGCTTCTGAATCAAGCTATTCTTACGACGTGGACAACAAAAATTAGGTTCTAGTAACAATGTCTCAAACCCTTGGCCCACAATCAAGCCACGATTTGGAACAGTGATTACGTAACTGATAACAAACACGTCCTTAACCTATATTGACCATTTTTCTGACTTACACTAGTCAGTGTTTTCATATTCATTGTGTTGTAATTAGCCACAGAAAACAAGTCTTGTTCGCTACTCTGTGCTTTTTAAGCATGTATTAATGTTCCGGAGAGATACGCAAAAATCCCTGTACAGTCCCTTATGTTCCTTGTGACTACGGTATTCTCCCGAGTGGTATGTTGCTTACCTCCCTCTACAACAAACCCCTCTGGCATCCCTTGCGAGTCTTCCCTATAGATAAGGGAACACTGTTCTCTTCCAGTGAAACTGTTTGTTGGTATATTTCCTTTCTGACGGAAAGAGCCAACTACGATCACCGGGTTTCCCGACTGATGAAACTAAGTAGAGTCCATCGTTATGTTCCGACCACTCTGATAGAGGAAATCTCACAAGTTGACAAGTCCAAATATCCCGAAAAAAGGGCACACGGCCGTGGGCATTCACTTTTTGGTGTCCGAAGATGATGCCGCTCTGGGCTGAGAGGTGAATGAGTTGATTGGTCTTCCAGCCATTTGACCCACACAGTTCCATTGCCACCGGGATTGGCTTCAGTCTGACATAAGTGCAAACTCCCTGGGTTGAAATCTTCTAAACTATTCTGTATCCGTAGGACTGGTTAGTTAATTATTTTGAGCCTCTTAAGATATACCAATGTGGTAAAAAAACGGTCTTCTGCTAAGTTGAAGGGGACTTTGTTGGTACAAATTGAGCGACACTCACGGTTGGCCGTGGTTTTTGCATTCATTTGAAACGTGTAATATGCTTGAGATCGATTGAGGATTCATAACGTCAGAGCAAATTGTGAACAGTCGACAGTTTGGTATATTGGTGACTCTTCACTCGGACACAGAGCCTTCTTCAAACCAGATGAATCAGTTACAAATTTGGTGGTATTCAGGAAAGGCTAGATGTAAACAGCTAGGCGAAACAGAAGGTAACAGGTCATGGGTCAGTTGACATAGACAGAAGGTCAGTACTGGAATCGAGCTGCTAATTACGACAGATCTGGGACACCTGAACAGCTAGGCAGAAGTGAGATCAGTATGATCTGTCAGATAGGTCGGTCAGTGGGATAATATTTTTGACAAAAATAGATAGGGGAGTCACAATTTTAATGCGTTAAGATTATCGCCTCGTACAGCCATCGCTGTAAATCAGTTCGACCGACCCAAGCCCGACCGCCATGTTCCGGGAAGTTCAGCCCCGTCAACCCTAGTTACGGCGCGTTGGACCCTCACGATGTTGTTTGCTTCTGTGTATAATTCCAAACCTCTGTTTATAATTCCAAACCCCCGTCAAATTAACTCGACATTTTCCAGACCAATCTCATAACCTGTGTCTACCGCGTATCCAACGATTACGTAATCCCTGAACATGGTCTGCCACCCTAACCGAACTCCGGGTGCCTTTCGAATGTCCCCTCAGTGTTCGTTAACTTTTGTTCTAATTTTCTGTGCCTTTTGCCCAATACAAACTTGTAAGCGTTTCTTGTATTTGAGTCTAAATAAACAATTACCAGTTCTTCTAACAGGCAAGGGGTCCTTAAGATTCATTAAGGTTTCATGCAGTGTCGTTTCCTTTCGAAAAACCGTCTTGATGCCTCCGACATTTCTTCCCAGTACTTTGTCATTCCCTTGGTGTCTTTGATAGTGGATTGAGTGCTCGTCCTAAATGTCTTTTAGGAAACTGTCTTTGTTAACGCCTGTTCAATAACGTGACCAATATCTCTTTCTGTGACATCTTTCGGTCACCGGTATCCCTGTATAAATACAATGCTCTCTGGAACATTGAGCTTGCAATTTTGTCATAAACCTGCTTAAAGTGAGCAGGTTTATAGCTAGGAATAGTGGGTACGTCTGTGATTTTGTGGTAGTCGGTAGTCTTGAAGCATCGATCTATCGTATGGACCAGGCAGTCCAGAAATGGCAGTTGATCACTAATAGATTCTAGTTCCATTGTCCATCTGTTTTTGTGGCCTACATCAGTGAGATATTGTAAAAAATGTTTCAGCTCGATCTTATTTCACAACCAGAAAAATATCGTCTAAATAGCGTCATCAAAATTTTGGTAGACTTCCAAGCTGACTCAATGCCTTCTACTAAGATTTTCCCACACAAAATGTTTGTAAAAACAGGGGATATTGGATATCACATGGCTAGTCCTTGTTACTGATTTGAAGTTGTTGTTTGAGTTGAAGACAAAATAAGTCAAATCTGAACACAAGCATATCCCAGCTGTTATCTGATCGATAGTTAAGTTTGTTCTTTATTCTAGGGCGATGTGGCATAATAATAACTATCTGGTTGTTTCTAATGCTGTTGCCTGGGCTACATCGATAACTAGTTATATGACATCAAAACTAACATGTACTTCATTGTGACTGACAGAAGTCGAACGAAATCTGTGTACAAAGTCACAAGAGTTCTTGAGAGTACGACCCGATTTCCTCGCTAGTGTTTGTAAGGCTCCCTATAAGTATGCCACAAACACACGTACTGAAGAACCAGTCTCACCAACAATAGGTCCGGGAGGTACTTGGGCTTTATGAATTCTCTGCAGTCTATAAAGATATGGGGTTAGTTTAAATTTTAGACGTAAACTGTATCATTTACCCTGCTTTATGCTGTCTTTTGCCACACAACTAATCGTTCATCTGGTCTGAAGCAGCTTTTGTGTTGAAAGTAAAACGCCACGCATACCCAGTTGCCGACTGTTCACATGTTCTGAAATTCCAGGTGGCCACTTTTGCAAGGAAATCCTAGACTCAAATTTCGCTCTTGTCAGGGCCCGTCAGCCGTGCATTTCTTTTCGAAGACAGGAATTTGAACCACCGCCCATGTTTTTATTAAGTAACCGTATTACATCAAGTACAACCGGATTAACACAGCTGAACTCTCAGTCATATTGGTAGTGATCGCCGATTGACGGTAAAGCAGTTATATGACCCTAATGAAAGATACGTCACCCATATACAATTCCTAAGTACCTAACAGAACGAAGTCAGTTCACTTCATTGGTCAACCTTATTCGGCGTGATTCCAAGATGAATTTTAGAGGAAGATAATTTTCCAAGTTCGAACCAAAACTTCCAGTACGCTTTCATTATATAATTGTGTGGATCACTGCATCTTTGATCTCATAGAAAACAACGATATGCACTACTGAAAAGATCTAACAAATGTTAAACTCGAGTATAGTACATCATTTCGACAAGGGCTGACCAGAAAATCTCAGGGATCGTGACAGTTGCAATAAGTTGTAAGTGGTACTCAAATTCCGTACAGAAAAAATAGTTGACACTTAGTTAAATAAGGATTAATGTGATTTTGACGTTTACTTGTCCCTAAAATCATCACAACAGTTGCATGCAGTCACACGTTTCGTTCGATCGGACAACAAAACTGGACATAAACGGGTGAAAAATGGAGAAAACGCATTTGACAAACATTTGTAAGTTTGCCATTGATTACAGTGATGAAAGTTTTGTGTGTAATGTGATCGACTTTCGTTAATAGATCCCTACCTCTTTCGGTTGGTGTAGTGGGACACTAACTAGGCAGTACGAGAAAATAAAACAGATGATTTACTTTCCGCTTTTACAGAGGATCTACTCAGAAAATGCTGAATTCCTGTGCCATTTTATAACAGTGCAACGCAGTCAACTTTATGGGAGTAAAAGCCTCTTTGAAGTCCAAGAATCAACGGTGTAACCATGCCAGTTTTTAGACAGATGAGGAGGAATTACCATGTCAGGAATGTTTCACTAAGATGTATTTAGAAGAACATTGGACAATGAAAGAACATACTACATGCTTTTCTTCAGTCATCTAGTCTTCTCGCATCATCTGATGACCGATCGTCACCAATGTTTAGAAATCGTTGTGTATTCAACATGTTTACGTGGAACGAATGGAACACACCAGAAAGAACACTGATGCGGTCGTACGAGAGTTGAACACGTGTTTCAGTGTACCCTAAACAGTGGTGAATCTGTCATTGAGACGGTCCATAAGACTGTGGTGTATGTTTTGGGGCAGAAGTTAGGCACATAGTCGATGAAGACGACGGAGATTCATCTAATGATGATCAAGAATAGTTAAAGTTGGTTATCGCGACCTGGAGATGGTGTTTAGGGGGTAACGCATCAAGGCAATTCTTACTAGACAATAAAACTCCTAGTGGAAGATAAAGACATTAGAAGTTTTGGATAAACATGTTCGCAGTAAGTCTGAATAAACACGGATGTACCGTGTACGTAAAAATCGGAGGATGCCAGGATCTATTTATGATTTCTGTAGTGAAACTCATCAACACCCGACAATTTTGATTCTTCCATCATTTGTCTAACAATGTCATTCATTGAATTGACATCAGTTCCATGAAGTTATATACCCAATGAGAAAGAAACTCATCCGGTTCGTCCTCATTAAGGTGATTCGTTATTCCTCAACTCAACAGTCAATTGCTGACCGTAACTGACAGAAGAACTCATTGAGGTGTAACTATGCATCAGCCAATCAGGTTGTCCCGGTGAAACCGTTGGATGAAAAAACTTCAAAGCGTTTGACGGCAACCTTAATTCTTTTCTTGCTGTGTCCCAAGAGTCTTCAACTACACCGCCGCTAGTTAACATCCGATAGAAAGTCGGTGTTGCCCACTCACAACTGTTTGATCTCCGTGAATGAACGTTTCCATCTTCTATGCCCAATTTGAGTTTAGTATTCACAAGTTTATTTTCCTTTCGACAACATCTAAAAACATCGGTTCACACCGATGACCAGAAGGTTAGGAGGGAAGCAAAGATGGAAAAAATATCGGAAATCGTCAGAAACAGTAGTACATCACAAGAATGACCCCATTTTATAAAAGATAGAAGAAATTTAATTTGAAATCATGTACACAAAATCTACGATTTCATCTTATTGATGTTTTGCAAATTTGTCTGTAGGCATCTTGTGAATATTCGTCAACGGAAGTTCTATTACGTGTATGTTTTTTTAATCAGTTCGTTGCTCGGCATGATCACCGCTAGAAATGAGATTCTCTATAGAACGTGTAAGTTAGGATTAAACATGTAGGCAAACACGTTGAGAAATTTCTCGATTAACCTCCACACTAGTGTTATCCGTTGGTGTTGCTAGCGTTGTGATCCAGGGACCCCGAAGGTACAAGGATTGTTTATTCAGAAAAAATGGACAGAGACGGTATATACTTCAACAATACCTTAAACAGAAACAATCAGGTGTACATAACGATAAGTCCTGGACGCCACAGTTGTCATTCTAAAGTTTGTGTATATTTTTTCCTACGTTACTTCAACACCACAATGTGTGCTTCCGTCCGGCTACCCACAAGGAGTACAGTGTGAGATGGTGTTATTGGTGACAAACAAAAATGAGCACGGATCTCGCTTCCAGGTTGGTGTTTTAAACAGCACAAACGTCAACCGTCTAACTACTCTACACTCTGTAATACGAGATATTTTTCCGCTCATTGTATACGTTTGTTTAAGTTGATTTGTTGAATAAAATTCAAACGAAACACGAGTACAACGTGACATTCTAGGAGGTATGTTTTTCTCACCATCACCAGTCGACGGTACTCTGGAAAGCCGATGAAAACAAAATCTGGTCCACGTGATGTCTGTTCTGCTGTACTCAAAACGATGGTTTATACGCGGCTATTGCTCAAGTTTCTTCCATAAATATCTAAACCGCTGTGTCTACCTAGTTTATACCTTAAAATCCTTCTTTCTCTGCTGTCATACTTTGCGCCCAACCAGAAGTTGGAATATTTATAAGTTGAGTACATCCAAACTATCGTTAACCCACTTTATCCTTCGTTGAGTTCACAGTGATATTCAGCAAACAATTTCGAGATATGCGTTGATGTCGTTACCATTTTCAGTACCAAAGATGCCATCATTATTGCAGAGTTAGTTGTGTATCTGTCTTTTTTGCTCATCAAGTCATCTATACCTCTCAGGAATATCACTTTACCAAAAGTGTCAATTCCGTACTTTCATTACGGCCAGATGTGTTAACAGATGACTGGGTGGTTAGTGTCGATCTATCGCGTTGTTTATCAATCCTAACATGTTATTGGTTGTTACTCATCAACGCTATGACAGGCTTCACAAATTGGCGCATGACGTCGTGAATAAAGATTCTGAGAGATCAACAAGTAATGATGATTGGCGAGAAGTTTCGAAGTCCACACCCGAGTCGATGGCCAGTAGCCGATTCTGAGTGTTCAACTGGTTCACTTTCAGTTTAATACATTAGACCCTCACAGGCTGCTGCGATATTTGCGGCCATCTGTTTTTTGTAAAGAGCATTCAAAATGGGAAAAATTTAGGTATTATGCGAGGGTGACCTTTTTACGGGAGAACACAACAACCACCCCTCTGCTACCAAATCGGTGTATCAACAAGTAGCGCTAGGAACAAGGTTGGTCCATTACCGAATTCTGACTGTGTTGGGTTGTATAGACCAACAGAGCAGATGAATCCGAGATCGATGTGATTGCACTTACCTGGACTGTGTTTTGGACGACATCGTGTATATAACGATTTCACCCTGCTTGATTTTGTTCATGCCCATTCACATATTGTTAACAATGTACAAAAGGCTCATTCTCATAAATACACCTGAATATTAACAGTCTGGGTGTGTCTATGTGTATCAACAGTTTGTTTTGGCTACCAATTTTTTAGTGCCACTCATCACATCATGTTTGTGCTCAAATTTGAGTGGAATTGGTCTGACTGTTTACGGACTTGTACCTATTTCGGACACAATCGGGGTTTGTAAAATTCATTGTAATGATTAGTTTAGATAGTAGTGTTGTAGTAGACCTATTTGTTTGGCTCTCCTATTGTAAATATTCTTGGCATCAATTGGAAAACTAATGTAATTCGCTGTAATTGAAGACGTTAAAAGTGGTCTTGCAGTCATGAGACTGCCTGATGAAGATAACGTGACTATGTGTTAAAACGGTAGTTTTCAAAATTTAGCAAACTGGTGTCTGTGCTAACAACCAAGTGATGATCTCTCGAGTACAAGTTGTCGCGCTGAAACAGTGAAAAAGGTCTGTCGACAACAAATCATCCAAATCTGACCTCACTTAGTTAGTGGCATCAAAGCAGTGTGCAGGAACGTTGATAGCCTGTTAAGCACGTCACTCAACCGTTCACCAGACGTACATCTTATTCCCCACTTTAACAAATGTATGTGTACGTGGTCGTGATCAGTCTGTTGAATACGATTTGAAAAATTTTGGGAGACTGTGGTGGAAATCTCGATTCACCGATTATCCAAACCCCGGCACAACAGAAGATCTGACAAACGGCCAATCCAAATATCGCGTTAAAGATACAACATCAGGATTGGACGAACGGTCTCACTGTTGTGCCTTCCGTTACCCGCCAATTCATCTATTCCGTATTGCACCAATTAATATACAGTGTTGCAGTGCTAATGAGATCAGCCAATGACAAGCTGTGATTTCTCTGATACTGTTGTACATCAATAAATTCGGCGTCTCAATTCATGAATAACGAGCGTTTACTGCTACCAGTACCAGGTCTTCTCCTTGTTACTTGCGTGGGAAGTTTCAATTCAAGTACGATTCCTAGGGCTATTCGAAGTCCCTAATTCCGAGTATCACAGAGACGTAATCGATAACCACTTTAGAGGCTTACTTTGTACACCTTAATTTTCTATCTAAAAATCAATGGTATGAACCAAGAACATTGATAGTACAAAGATTGTTTATTCAGCAGATCGATACATCGGACATATGCTTCAATACCACCTCAAATAAAAACACCCACTTACACATAAAAATAGTCCGGGAACGTCACGGATGTTAATGCCAAGTTCATGTCTGGAAAACACCATTTCTTGTCAAAGTGCAATTTAATGTTTCGTGTGTTTTTTTCCGCCCACTTCAACGCCCGTCTAATGACGAGTACTGTAGTATGATCGTTCACACCACCCTCCCGTACGTCAACGTGTCCACTTAATGTGTTTGACGTCAGCGCACAATGGACCAAATCCACGATGGAATTAAACTGACAGATAGTGTTTTTAAGAATTTTTGTAATCGCACAATTCTCCCTATGAAGCTTCATCTAAGGTACCTCTTATGCTTTTGAAAGACCGATATTTTAATGTAAAAGCCAATGGTTCCGTTTTTCGATCGGCACCCTGTTCCGAGTTCTAGTGCTGTTCTTGTTAGTTATTCTTGAACCATTACAGTTGATAATCACCTCGGTAACAGGATGCACTGTCAATACAAAAAGGTGACAAATGGTAGGCGGAGGAAGGAAAAAGCTTCCAGGTGATCCTGACAGTTTACATCACTAAGCCATAAGACACCGGCCTCCATTTGACTCTACTAGATGCAAAGCGATGTAGACTGATAACTCATCCTGTTCAGACTACTTTTTAGGACAAAAATAGCTAATCACCATCATTTCCGAGCGAGTCTCAGAAATCAGTATTTCAAAAGGTATCCTAACTGTTCCTTGATAACGCAAAAGGCCAATATAAACTTCAGGGTTACAAACCCATTGTTTAAATTCTTTCAGTTAGTAAGTTTTCTCTGTATGTTCAAGTCTTGGGTAGCTCTCCATCTTAAGTTATGTGCCCAAGGTTGTCAACTATATTTTTATTAAAGAAATTCAATTGATAGAAAGAGTATAGTGTGAAACAATAAAGCTTATTTTATTGTTTCTCTCATTTTTCCTCCTCAGAAAGACTGCTTCATCTGCGTCATTTCTCCACTTACTGCCAACTATTCACAAGTGAACTTGTTTCGATCTGTAGAACGTTACACCAGTCGCTGCATCCCATCTGGCATACTCGAGCATAGTACGAAATGTGATCAATGAGATCACTTTATTACAACCGCAACACCAGATGGATCGCTCGAAATGCAAGTAAGTTTAATTCAGTGTTAGTTTATGTCCAGGCTGAAACATTTCGTCTGACTCTATTTTACCAACGTCGACCCTACATGGCTTCTAGCCAGAATTGAATATATACACTTGTGAAACCTTTCTGAGTCGCCAATCGCGCTGGCCATCATGACAACTTAGAAGACCAAGAACTGTAACGCAGATGCCAAGAAAACTTTACCGGTTGAAGTGCACATGCTTCATGTTGGATTGCCATGTTCGAGTCAAACTTCTATCTCTATGTGCCAATTAACTCAGTTTTATCCTTACTCATGCTCTAAAAATCCCTATCATTCCTGAAACGAAACTAGTTGTTTGGTTGTATTCCCGAGGTTTGCACTCATTTTGTCCAAACACAGTGTCAGATGAAGGCTCTTTCTAACTTGCGAAATTCCAACGATTTCAATGACCGAACTGCCTTGTATACATGTTACTCCGACGCTCTGTGATGAATCTGGCTTCGGTGCTAAAGGTCATGTCAGACAGTTGTTTGTGCTACGGTCTCTGATGAAGTACAGACAACAAGACAGTGAAGTGCCAGCTGAGGACGTCGTTATTTATGATTTGTCTGAAAGTTCTTTAGTGGATGGTTCTACGCTTCCAGTTGATGATATTGGTTACATTTTCTAGTGCTGGCGCCAACTTCAAACGGTACCAACAGAAATCGTGGGTGTGCGTGTGTGAGTGATCTACTGAACGTTTTGAAGATCGCAAACTTCTGCCACAGTCACCGGCACCACTTCTAATCATTATCTTACTAGCAAGTTATGAGACATGTGTTTTAAAAAGTCACTTGGAGAGAAACAAGTTTATCAATAACTGACTTAACATCTGCAACCAGATGGCATACGATTAAACACACTATTGGAACTGACAGAAATAAGACTTGAAAGAAGGACAGTTATCATTAGATTAATAAAAGCAAACTATTCACAGAGAAACGTACACCCTTCATTAGTGTATGGGTTCAGCACACCACTCTGTGTTTAAGAGCACAAATACGATTCGACTGAAATACCAACCTGGACAGAAATCCACCCTCAATTTTGGTTGTTCGGTTCAGAAGAAGAAAGAACATCAGGATCACTATGGAGACTGGAACGGGTACAAAACAGCCTCAGATATTTCACTTACAAATTTCGTCACGTTCAATTTAAAGCTTCTCGTTTCGCGGGGATCTCCACAGGGCTGCGTCTTACCGATGGCATTGTCCGAGTTGTTGAGCAGTTGAGAAGTCACCAACACGTGATCACTGAAGTCTAAATCTGTTCAGCCCAATTCACAGTCTCCAGTGTTGTAAAGATATCCCCTTCCTTCACCTAAGCTGGTTACCTACCCAATTTCCATCACCCTCCCTTTTGTTACCCATCCCTGTTTGGAAGAGCAATCGGCTCACTGATATATTTTACTTAACCATTGCTTGCAGTATCCGTAGCGATTTTTCGGAGGGAATGTATATGATGCTACTTCCATCTGCCTCGGTGATGTATTCTTATAATGAATCGTACGAAAGTAATACAGCAGATTTTCTTCACCTCAGTACCAACACAATCAGGTGGATGCTAGCTAGGCGGTCGATGTACAGAGTGGTTTCAGCTTACTCTGCTAGGAGCTACGTACGGATATCACCAATCAGATGGTTAGTTGGCCACTATTTCCGTTTTTTAGCTACCTGTTCAACTGGAAGACGCACGCAGATGTGCCATGAAGATTGGTGACTTCAGCGCTGTGCTCTGCGAGAGCAAATCGCAACAAGCGGAAAATGAGTATGAAAACAGGTGTGCTCACGAATGATCATTACGTTGATTAGTCATGTCATGAGGAAAGAAAGCGAAGCCTTCCGGGACCAAATCTTGCACAAGCAACAATTAGTGTACTCATTTATCACGAAATGCCGTAAAGTTTGTTTCTCTAGAGTCGAACTGCACTGCCAGAGCAGGGCTGTAGACTTATCCCTGGGACAGTGGTTCACGGGCTTTGGAGATACATGGATGTCCTCATCCACATTAGAATCATCTACCAGAAGCTTTTGATTCCTCCTTGACTTACCTTTGTCTAGTGAAGCTGTTCTCCACTATGCTGTTAACATTGAGTTGAGCTACGTATCACACGTTAGGAATACTGACATTATACTTCACTACGCAATAACTAAACCAGTCTGCTGAGTTCCCTATCTGGATGCTTCAATTAACTGCCAGAACACTATCTTGTCGAGTCTAAGCCTGGTCTACAACTTGCACGCCTAACAACTTCACAACGACGTACTGAACGTCTGTTCTTATCTGAGTGCCCTTCGATTGTGTCATTGTTTCGCTCAAATCAGAAGTTGGGCTTCTCGCTTTCCTTACCTTGTGTTGAAATACTTTGTGCACTTACCTAAATTCACTCGGGCGTTTTGTCCACTGTTGCTTCTCCTCCACCATAGGTGTGTTCGCTTAATATTTCTTATGCGTGACCCGTTAACCTGAATGCAATGGAAGCTGCTCTGTTGATCATACTTTATTTCACTATTCTAAACTTTCCACCGTCTACTTTCCCTAGCATTTGTGCTCCCTTTTTCGTTCACAAGCTGAAATCGACCAACCGTTTTGTGTTTGGTTTGTGAACGGGCAAGCATGC
The DNA here is from genome assembly GCA_008508345.1 of Paragonimus westermani. Taxonomy (NCBI): domain Eukaryota; kingdom Metazoa; phylum Platyhelminthes; class Trematoda; order Plagiorchiida; family Troglotrematidae; genus Paragonimus; species Paragonimus westermani. The sequence goes on from QNGE01002391.1 coordinate 49,998, forward strand.
ACCACAGCCCCATAGTGGTTTGAGAAACGAATTTGAAAACAGTTAGTTCCATTGACCGCCAATGAAGTGCTGGTCAGCTGATTCGCCCTAGTTGGGTCTCATCAGCACCACGCAGGCAGCACGGTCGAACCCACGACCCGTGAATAAGTGGTAGACCATAGACCGAGCCCACAGAATCTCGACAGATTGGTTTCAACCTATGGGCAACAGCTGAAGAAAGTAATTCACATACCTTCCTGCAACCCACGGTGACCGTGACTCCATAATCTAGTGGATAAGTATTTGGACTGCAAATTGCAGCTTATTAACAGCCCGTGGGTTCCATTCGCCGGTGTGCGTGGTATTGATGCGACCCAACTTAGCCGAAATGTCTCTCCACCACTCCGCTCATAGTTAACGGAACAAACTGTCTACAAAATCCCGCTTGATTTGACGGAGTTCCTCGTAGGTGGCTCCACGACTAGCTTCACTCATTTCACACCGCACTTATCCGTCCTGCTTTCCTCTTCTAATACCCGGTACATGTGAACTAACTACTGTTCATGTTAGTTCTCCACTACCCGTTTCAAACTCTTTCTAATTAACAGGTGACTGCTAAGGAATTCAGAAAATGAACTCGGCCACATGATCAGTCAAGTTGAGTTCCCCCTTTTTAACTACATGAATCCTGTTCCTCCTTCCTACTTCATAAAGATATGAATATTTTAGGACCAAAAGTTCTCCCGTAAAACACTCAAATATTCAAGCTGACTTTGATTTGCTGATCTGTGTGTACACTTGTGCTGAAAATTAGGCTGTGCAGAGGGAGAACCACATTCTACCTTTACGCTTAACAGAAAGAAGAACGTCAAAACCGCTCAGCATTCATTAAGTATCGATCCCTATAACTCCTTCACATCCTGTCACCAAGTGGCCGTCATTCTTTAGGTTCAAGTAACTTATGAAGTAGGCGGTACATACAAGGTTGGGCAGTCACAATTCTCTCCCACAGTGGAACAACACACGGGAACAAATGAATCTCACACGGAACCAGAGCGTCTGTTAACTCTAAGGGTGCATTAGCACTATAGATTTGCACATACTATTTGAGAACAGGCAAGTGAACCACTAATCAAATAACTTTGCAGAATTCCTTTCACAAAAACGTACAATAAAATGTGTGTTTAGCAATGAATATCAGTTCGACGATACAATACGTGGAGAGTTGGTACATGACCGGTTCAATCTATGTCCTTTTACATATCTGTTTCCTGATGGGCAGTCGGGGCTTTGGTTAAGTTGACCATC